>VVAS01057435.1:22525-35792 GCA_015103295.1 Ptychochromis oligacanthus
TCCCTCCTGCTTGAACTGCTACAACTGCGATCAGTTCCGTTGTTGTAGGGGAGCACATTAATTCAGGGCATTTAAGATTAGTCGCCACATACAGGGTGATGACATGGATTACATGAGAACCTGTAAATTAGCATTCAAATGGCGTAATCAGACAGTAAAAACAATGTAAAGGGTTCTAATGTTTAATCTCTGTTGAAGACTGTTTAATTATTGATTTACTTCTATGGTCGATTTTGGTTTTACAGTCCAAGATGTCAGACCTCTGACAAAGCATAATCCCAAATTACAGCTTTAAATATCTGTTAAAAAATTTGGCGGCCTCCATAGAGATTCAGCATTGTCAACCTTATGATTGCATTACCGTGCAGGAACTGAGTGGAGTGCAAATGTGGTCATTTTCTAGTAATCCACAGTTATGCAAGCTGTAACCTTTCTCCCTCACACTTTACAGTGGTTTTTGTTAGCCAGCACATATGAAAAAGCCATGTTAGGTTAATATTACTACAAATGAACTTTAGAATGTGATGGCAATCTTTTTACACAGAGCAAATGCAAACAATTACGCTGACAAATGTTATTCTCAGAAAAGTCTGCTAAAACACGCTATGCACTAAAATGACAAAAGGCAAGGAAAATATCTGATACTTCTTTCTCAAAAATGAAAAATTCCTCTACATGTTATTTAAAATGTATCCAGTTTAATTTTCAGGAGATGAATATGTACACTTTTAATTTCATCATTTACCTCAGGCAGTGAGCAGTTTACTGTATAATAGATTTACATAGCAAATACTGACATAGTATTCTGTCAAGGCATGTTCCAGCATCAAAATAGGCTTCAAAATACATAATATTGCTCCACATAAAATATGAAATCATTGATCCTTTCATAATTACTTTAGAATATCCAAGAATCGGGAAAAAAACAAAACAAAAACATAAACTTACACTTGTGGGTGACAATTACAATTACAATCAGGAGTTCTTATAAATGCATTAAAAGGTAACAGCAGCCAGAGAGAGAGGAAAAAAAAGCAACACATAAAAATATACTTCTTCTGTAAAGGATTTACTCTTGAGGAATCAAACAGTTTAAGGCAATAAAAAAGGTGTAGTGTAATTTGGCAATTTATGCCTATGCCAACTCTCATTTTTGTTCTGCTGTTGTAAAACAGTCACCCAAGCCTCCACGAGACAGCGATATGTGATTTCTACTATCCTGAGATGTTTTCCTCTGCTTGAAGGCATCGGAGGACATATAGGATCACTTGATAGCAGAAAATATACTGGTCCTGGGAAAAAAAAAAGAGAAGCGAAGGAAAGGCGTGAGAAAACTTGTGCGCCACTGAGATGTGTTTTTAAAATCCTGTAAAAAATGTTATGCTACTTAAAACCAAAAGCAAATCACCTCTGTCTGGACCATTCCTTGTCTCTGGAGCCTCATATTCCTGACGACATCTGAAATATCAAACTACAAAAAAACGTGTATTAGACTGCAGTCATACTGCAGAAGAAAATATGAGCAGAATCTTTGTACATAATTCATAAGATAAAAAATACTGAGCGAATCATACTTACATCTGCATCTTTACTGATGAGTCCCAGAACCACGTCAATACAGATGAGGGTCCCTGAACGACCGATGCCTGCACTGCAGTGTGTAATTATAGGCCCTGATCGATGAACGTGCCTCATGTAGGAAATAAATGTGAGCAGCTGCTCGGGTTGTGAAGGTGTCCCATGGTCAGGCCATCCAGTGTAGTTTAGATGAGTAACAACCTGGGTTTCATTAGTCTGGAGAGAAGGAAACTCTCATTTTAATATGCCCATTTAGTATAAGTATTACAAGCTTAAATTATCATCAGAAACTATATATAAATTCACCTGGATATCTTTGACCTCGATCAGACGGATGACAAAGTTGTCCAGGTGTTGGTCTTTGATCAGTGTTATCTGTAACCTGTCGTCTACCATCTCTGCCGTCCTCGGTGTGTCTGGCCAGTACCGCTGACATTTGACTTTCCCCCCCTCGACCTCCTGGGTCATCATTGCAATCACATTAGACTTCTGCTCCCAGACCATTTGCCAGAAATCACCCAGAGTAGTGGGTAAGGGTCCCTGACAGGCAATGTACATGAAGTTCTCATCCTTCACTGACATATTAATGAAGTTGGCGTTGATGTAGCCCCCGTCTTTCCCAAGGACGACACGGGTTGTGTCAACTAGAAGAGATATGTGCATAAAAATCAAGTTTCAGTGGTCAAATCTATTGAAAAGCTACTAAAGTCCTTGCAGCAGACTGTTTATAAAAGAGGACGTAGCCTCTGAGCCTGAAAAAAGAAGCCAAACCTGCACTTCTTTTTAATCACCAGCAGGAGGCGACTCCTCTGTTTGCAAAAAGAAGTATGACAGTAAAGACATCTATGGGAGAACAGCTGTACTTGTCGTTTGATCTATAACCTCAGTAAATAGTTTCCTAACAACTTTATGGTCTCAGTCACTTTTGCATTTAATACACCATGAAGTTCATTTTGTAATTTATGGGACAATTAAGGCAATAAGGTAGATTTAGGACGGGACTACTTTGCAACTGAGTGTCTAGTTGCTGCAACTAAGTCTCTAGTTACTGTATGAGTGTGCCTTTAGTCTCTCAGTCAGATCCACCCTTCCCTTGTCACACCCAGTTTAAAAAAAAAAATCTAGATGGCGATAGCCAAAATGCTCACACCAAAGTTTTAGAACAGTAGTCCACAAACCAATGAGTCATGTCACAGTGGCTATGTCCATGTTTTATATAGAGTCAATGGTCTCTGTTATTACTAATGTACACATAGGGAACTACAGATTGGTAGTTTTTCTTACAGGGAACAATATTCTTGTAGCGGTTCTTCTTCTTGTTCTCCTTCGTCTGACCGATCAAACAGTCATCCAGTGGCTGGAGATTCTGAAGATTCTGCCAGAGCAGAAAAAAAAAAGGATGTTCATAAAAATCAAATGAAAACTATAATCATTCATTCATGGTCAATGAAATTCAAAGAGTCATACTTCAAACTCCTGCAGAGGGACTTTCTGTTCCAGAAGTCCCCTCATTGTGCGAACCACATCGTTGAGCTTCGGTCCCGTGTACTGGCCATCAGGGACCACTTTGACAAGGGGCAAAGAGGTCAGCTCATCCTCTGTGATGATTGGCCAGTCTGTGCAAACACAAAATGAGGGAATTAAGCATTTTTGTTAGTAACGTATGACAAATTTTTAATAACATGTTGTTTGAGAAAGTGGTTCCTACCTTTTTTTGATTTTGAGTTCATATTTTCAATCGGCAGCTCCTCACTTCCCCACGTGATTTCATCTTCCTCTGGCTGCCCTGCACTCATTTGCAGGTAGCTGGTGGTTCAATAGAAACAGTGAACAGATGTTAATATAAATTCTGTATAATCTTAAATCTGATGAGTGTACATCTAAAAAGTAAAATCATACTTTTCATTGCCTGGACCGTCAACACACTCCTCATGCCACCTCACCTTTCGGGAGTTCTAATGAAGTAAAAAAAAACAAAAAGCAAAATATAGAAACAGAACAACATCAGAAATAACCAGTAAGTTGCTTCAGTGGTTTATCAAGTGTGGTGGGTTTGATTTGTACCTCAGGAGAATCTTCAGGTAAAGAAGAACCATCACAGTCTGTATCCTCTGAAAGCTCCGCGCTCCGCTCCGTCTCCCTTCTCTCCTCTAGTGCACCATCATAGTCTGTAAAACATGGGAATGTAGTCTAGGTTGGCATGTTTACAGATTTATTATTTCCAGTCCACTCTGTAGCCTGTGTGTTATACCTATAGGTGGTATGACAGGACACAGCTTAGTCTTCGCTCCACTGTCACCACTCAGACCTGCAGGGGACATGGAAGAGAGCGGGTTGTACAGAAAGTATGGTCTTCAGAAATTATTCAGAAAGAAAAGTGTGTTTATAAGACAAAGTTTAAAAATGAAAGTGTGTGGATATACCTATATTTCCATTGCACTTTTCAGAGTTAATGGGTAGGGAGGCCAGGTATGTGTTTGGGTTCTGGTCTGGTGGTCTGGATACAATAAGTTGCACCAGGCCTTTAGTTTTACGGATGGTGGTGACAGCTTTGGTGTGCGATACATCTGTCATTAGCGTTTCATTCACCTATGAGACAGAAAGTCAGTCAGTCACTATTAAAACAGGGCTGTATACTGTCTCATAAAATCCACACTTTCTTAACCCTTTATTTGCCGTCGGACTGGCAGTGGTCCCATTTTACAAGGGCTCTTTAAATTACCTTAACTCCGTTAAAAGAGCTCTTTAAATTACTGTAACTCTAATTTCAAGAGCCCTTGTAAAATGGGACCACCGCCAGTCCGATGGCAAATAAAGCGTTTGAAAGATGAGCTTTATGGAACTGTACGGTACATCAGTGGAATTCACGTGCAACTATGGTCCATTCACAGATAGGAATTGATGCACACACAGAACAGAGCCAGAGGTGGGTATTGAGAAGCAGGAACGTCAGGATTTTGGGTGTTAAAAGGTTAATAGGTTTAAAACTATTAACACTATTTACACAGTATTTTAATTACAAATGGGCTACAAAGAAAAAATACTCGTAACATAAAATGCCTGTAATATTTCTTGTTTTAGTTGATTTATGTTCAACAAGTAAATGAAGAACATGAAATGTCTTTTTTTAACAAAAGCACATTTATTACCACACCACAAGTCAAAAAGTACTCACTTTAAGCAGCCTGTCTCCTACTTGCAGCTTCCCTGAGGACTCTGCTACTCCTCCTGGTGTGATGGACTTTACAAAGATCCCCCTCTCCCCTCCAATTACGGAAAAACCCAGACCTCCTGACGGCGGCTTCTCCAGATCCACCTTTATGATCTCCTCCTGCGTTTTCAGCACGCAAACATGTTATTACCTTTGATTTCTCATTCAAAGCTTCAGTAGGTAACTGCTTGATTGTAAAGCCAATAAAGCAATGAATGCTATAGTTTACATTAACAATAACAGCTAATACTTCTAATTCCACCAACATGTATCATAGCCATTTGCTTGGAGAAACAAAACCAACAGTGTCATGTCATTCTAGGACACCACCATAATAGAAATCAGAGTAAAAATATAGCATGTAAAAAATAAAACTCACCTCTAAAGGACAAAGTGCTGTGAGACCTTCTGTATCTCTTAATTCTTCCCCTTTAAGGAACCCTTACAGAGAAAACAATGTTGCAATTATATTAAATAAAAAAAGAAAAACACTATCCAAACTATGGATTCAACAGTTCTGGGCCAACACCAGTGTCTAAAATAGTGATTTGGCTACTATTTATTGGTTTATTTAGTTTTTGTTATCAGTTGTAGGGTTTACCCTAAAATATAAAGCGCCTTGAGGCGACTGTTGCTGTGATTTGGCGCTATATAACTAAAATTGAATTGAACTGAATTTAACTGAGTTATTCCCCCGTTTTAAAGTTTTCACACCATATGTAAACATTTGGCCAGAGCAAAACTAATGTAACAAAACATAACCATAGGCCACTGAAATAACTACGTCTTCTTATTTAGGTCAGTTTATTGGTACACCTGTAATCAGGCTGTAAAACATACCATTGATGCTGGATGAAACATTGTTGTTGAGAAAAGAGAGACTTTTCTGCACAGGAGAAACCGGCTTCCCATCCCTGTTAGAAAAAAGAAGAAGAAAAAACGGCACTGACTTGATATCTTGAACTTTCTGTAATGCTATTAAGACGAAAAACAGAAAAGTAAGCACAAAAAAAATTCACATGGGCTACATGTTATTCTTCCTTAGTGTAGATTACCTTGTGGCCTTGAGTGTGAGTTCACTGGGGGAGTGCTCCAACAGTCTGGTGCTCTCACTGAGAGTCAGGTCCTGGGTGGGGGCACCGTTGATGTAGTGGATTAGGTCAAGTGGTCTTAAGCTACCTTCCTTAGAGGCTAATGAACCTGGAAGGATCTCTTTCACAAATAAGACTCCATACAAACTGTCACTACCACCATCTAGGACCAAACCTGAGGAAAGAATAAGGAATAAAAATATTTAGACTTGATTTTAAAAAGTAATTTCTGGCGCATAGGAAAATTAATAAAACCTCAGTGGCTCAATTTGACACACACCAATGATATTTTATGCTCTTAATCAAGGCTGTTTCTTACCCAGTGGTTCTTGGTTCCTCTTGAAGCAAATGTCAGGCAGTAGATGGGCTTCTAGGGGGGGTTTAGGAAGCTCCAGGACCCTCCCTACCACCAAGTCAACCACCCGAGGGGCGGCACGGACAAGACTGACCACCTCAGTGTGGCCCATATTGCTCACATCGGTGTTGTTCACCTGTAGACAAAAAAGGATCAATTCACTGTGGAATAGTTTGACATTTTGGGAAACACAGAGCCAAGCTGTCTCCATGTTTTATTCGATAACTGACTCCATAGTCAATATATAAACAAGACAGTGGCATTGATCTTGTTATTCTAATATCACAGAGAAAGCATCTTTTAGAAAATACTGAAGTATTCCTTTAAATAAAAACTATTTTCAGAGCAAAATTGAAAAATCAGTTTTGTCATTAAAAAAGATCATTATGGGAACAGTAGGAATTCACACCGTGATCATTCGGTCCCCAGGCCTGAGCCTTCCATCTCCTTTGGCTGGATCCTGGATGATGTCATGGATGTAACATCCATGATCATTACCTTCAGTGAGGGTGAAGCCAAGGCTGCCCTTTTCTGACTTCATCAAAGAGACATTTAGCTCTACTTCCTAACAACAACAACAACAACAACAACAACAACAAAAACAACATCTCAGTCACAAGAATAACTATTGGGCTGAAAATTTGTAACATTTACATCCACATTTTAGTGGAACCCCTTCTTAAAAACTCTGAAATTATGATTCCTTTCCTCAGTCTTTACCGGGACAAATTCCTCTATGTCCTGTCCATTGCCAGACACAGTAAGGTTCAAGGGTAAGGGTAGTGGAGGAGGCAGGGGATCTGGGCTTGGGGCAGACAGGGAGGACATCTTAGGCAGAGTGGATGACTCCAGATCACCTGCTACCGGGGATGAAGGACCCCTGTTCAAACATCCATAAAGCCACAATTAGTTGACCGATTCTCTTTAAAAACACTAATACGGACATTTTCAATTGATAATGCTGATGCAGTATTTATCATTAGATCACTTACCGGTTGCTGAGGTCTGATCTTGTCATTGACAGATTTGGGGAATAAAAAGCTGAGTGGATGGTGTCGTCCAAATGGCCGCTGCTGTCATAGCGTCCCAGTCCCAGGTTGCTACTGGGGGTCTGGTAAACACTGCGGTCCCAATTCTGCCTGCTGTGCTCCAGAGCACCCGGGCTAAAGGCTTCTTCCACCTCCTCATCCCCATCAGTGCTGTCGCTGTAGCTGTTGCGTCGGCCGGGGGTTTTGAGCAGCAGCCTCTCCAGGGCATCTTCGACGGGGCCCTGTTTCCTGCTTAGGAGGTTCAGACTGGGCTCTGCAAGTGTCACTGGCTCCTTTCTAGGTGATGGCTTGGGTGTCTAGGACAGAAAGAATTACAGTCAATTTAAGTTTTCAACTAATGCTTGAAAGTCTCACAATGATGAAGGACAAAGGAAGTATTTACTGACTCACCAAAGCCGTAGTGTCCATCTCAGGAAGAATACCATGTTCAGGTCTACAGAGAAGCAAAGTCACCTCTTGACCAGTTCCTCTCAGGGCTGATATGACCTCCTACACAAAATGTAAGAGAACCACACTGTCAAACATACTATGGTATAAAGCAACTTGGTTCCTGTTTAAATCACGCTGTGAAAAAAAGGAGATAAATTGTATTACATACATGTTGTGAGAGTCCTTTGAGAGGGGTTTGATTGACCCGCAAGATGACATCGCCCACTTTGATACGGCCGCTTTCTGCAGCTGGCTGGCCAGGAAAAAGTTTTTTAACCCTCACCATGCTGGAGCCGGGGGGTTCACTGGGGATGCTCTCCTCTCGACTGAAACTGAAACCCAGCCCTGATGTGTTCTTCAGCAGGGACACCTCAAACACGTTGTCTGTGAAACAAAGATGTGCGTTTGCAATGACTGTCATATATAGTCTAGAACGGTCAAATAGAATGAGATTTAACACATGCACAGGATAGGTGGATTATAACTGATTATAATACAAGCACTGTATTAGGCCTGTGATAGCCCGGTGACAGACTGGCGACCTGTACAGGGTCGTTCTATGACAGCAGGGAGAGACTCCAGCATCCCCGCAAATTGGATAAGTGGTGAAGATAATAGATGGAAGATAATTATATCCAAGTAACTAGTAAGAAAGGATGCTCCTCAGGGGGAAGATCAGCAACCATTATAGCTCAAGCTAGATTTTGATGTCTATGGGAAAATATTTAGTATACCGTCTTCCAAGAAAGTGCATACTGCTGAAACTCAAAAACTCCCACTGTTTTCTCTTTCACTTTTTGGAATTAGGAGATATTTTCTGCAGGCTGCATAGTTTCTTCCTGACACAAATTCAGTTATAAAACAAATCACAAGTTACTGGGCCATGTAAATCCTTTCCACAGTCTATTTATCTGAGTCTGGTTAGTCAAAGCAATCGAAAATACTGCTCATGCAAACTTAATAACTTCCTGCAGATGGGTACAATGCTGGGCAATTCCCCAAAAGCATGCAGATTCTGCACAACCCTGAAATACAAAACAATAAGCACATTTACAACTTACCTTTAATCGTAGATATTGCTAAAATAACTAGTCAGTGAGCACACACAACCAATATCTGGTGTCTAAAAAACCCAAATGTTCATGTCTTGTTGTAGGAGAATAATATACGTAGAATATGCCCATCTACTCAGTTCTAACTAGGAAATGGGTTGTACGCACATCTGCATTTTCTTTTAAATGAGATTAACAAGAGCAAGTTTCTTTGTTTCGAGAGAACAAAGTCTTAACGTAACACTGCTGAAAAATATACTGTATGATCTAAATAATCAGTGACTTGATGAGTGTTTCCCTTTATCCCCTAAACTAAAACCACACTGCACGTCATGCTGTCGCCTTACCTTGTGTGATGAAGTTGTACTCTGGTTTTTCTTTGACTTCACGTGGCTGCTCTTTGGTCTTGTTCTGATTTCTGTCACTGCCAGCAGATGGTGGAGTGCTCTGAGGTGTGAGGGGAGCATGGACGCTGTCTGCAGGTGGGTGACCCCTCTCCAGCAACAAGTGCACCGTCTGAGGCATGTAGGAAGTGAATAATTAGTGTTAAGGGGTCAGCTGGGCAGCAACATATTGCAAAGATATTGTCTGCATGGGGGCTCATGGTAAATGTCATCCCTCACCCTCCCGGTGTCTCTGAGGGCACCTACTGCTTGCTCATGAGTGGCCCCCTCCAGGCTCTTTCCATTGACAGCCACCACACGATCCCCTAAGCAGCAGACAGACAGGTTATGGCCAAAGGTTAAAAATACTCTAAATTGTGTCAAATTTCAGTTCATAGTTTTGCCTTTGTGTGATAGGTTTGTTACATCAGTGTTTACCTTTCTGTATCCTTCCATCAAGCTCAGCAGCACCTTTTGGTATAAGAGCTCTGACGTAGATGCCTCCATGACGGACAGCAGTGCCGGCTCCTCCCTAAGTTAGTAACACAACTCAGTATAGGCAGCCGAAGAGAAAATACTTGATTCTGTATTTTTCTGTGGGGGTTGATGACAGGTATGGAGGTGTTTGATATGATAATTGCTTTGTCCTTATTGTGGCTTCAGAAGCATAGATTTGGTACATTAAGTGTAAAGAGAATATCAGTCAGGCTTTACAAGAGCAGTATTTGAACGTAATTTTCCAAAACATTCAAGACCAAAGTTTATGTTTTGAAGGTTTTTGGATCAGGGTTTAAACGAAGCCCATACTAACAGAGCATAACAACTGGCGCAGGTGGAGTAGGTGATGCTAGTGGTGACATGCCCGAAGCTTTGTGCAAATTTTGTAAGACAGGATCTTTTTCAAAAGCTGCACAAAAGCAGTCTCGAATGCTATGAATCATGACGCCATGAAACGCACTCCTTTTCTCTTGTTCAAATTGTGTTTTGGGTGAATTTTCTGATTATTCCTAATCCAGCTGTTAAACAAAGCACTTATCATTTCACAGTTAGGATTTAGTTATACATTAAAACACTTTCCTGTGATGTTATGCACATAATTACTTAAAACTTGTATACCTGTCAAGTTTCAACAATACTTCAGTGTTCAAATACCAAGTCATTATTCCAACCACACAAGTTTACATTTGACAGCAGTCTGAAGACATAGTAAAGTGATTTGTTATGGTGGTTTAGTGCCTAAAAAATTTACAAATCAAAGTCAATCATGTTCAGAATTTCAGAGAGGCCAATAATAGTAGTGGTTAATAACTCCGTGTCACTAATCAGTCCTGCTCATACACTTTATGGTCCTTACTGTAAAAGATACGGTGTGACTTTAATATTATTATTTTTTTAATCCTTGTTGATTAAAAAATAAAGTTCACATGCAAAAGGGTTAGTATTACCACAAGCACTTCCAACACACAGCATTAAGAAATTAAACCAAACCAAACAACATATAAAAACAGCTGAACAACAGTGAAAGGATGAGGGGGAAAAGGGGCAAAACAAAAAAGGTGAAAACCTTGCCGAACAGTACCGTGACACTTATGCCCAGGCTGCTGTCTTTTTTGGACAGCTCAATGTCATATAGTTCTCCTGGATGGAGACTATTGACCCCTGAGGCATTACCATTTAATTTTTCCATGATGGTTTCCTGCAAACAGAGAACAGGGCATGACGGTGAATTATCACAAGCTGCAACATGCAGAAAGAAATCAAAGCCAGTGAGCAGGTTGAGTAAACGAGCAGATACTGTAAAACATACAAGACATATCATGCAGCATACAGTTGCAAACAGCCTTGCATTGACATTGTAAATGCAATGACAGGGAAAGATTAAAAATAACAGGCAGTTAGTTGTGCCAAGCATCAGGCTGTATGTAATGCTTGTTTTTAGAAAAAAACATTCATGTCCTGTTCCACTAATATAAGCTGATTTATATTTGCTCCACTAGAATAAGACATCGTTTCATGTATTATGTTTTATAGAGCTCCTAATTGGCAGACTAGGGCAATGTATAAAAACATGGGAATCCGTTGCATTTAAAAAAAACAAAGATCGCACCTTTTTGACCTTCAGTTTCTCTTGACTACTGGAATAAGTCTCCTCGTCCATGTCTGAATCTCCCCGGTCAGAATGCTCGGAAACTTTCGGAGCTTCTGGCACTTTAGCTTTTCTAGTTTTGGGAGGCAGAGCTGGTGGTGTAGGATCTGGACCTACATTTGTATCTGGTCTTTGATGTTGGGCAATGGGTGCGGTTTTGGCAGCAGCTGTAGCCCTTTCTAGGTACTGCTGAAGTCCACTAGCAGGGGCTTGGTTGATTTTAGCTGCGATGCTTGTCCTAGAGTCTTGAGAACTGAGGCTGGTGTGCTGGTGAGCTGGAGATGAGGCGGATGACGGTATGCCAGCACTGTGGGGTGGAGGGCTGGGGCTTCTTGTTCTTGCATGCTCTTCTGAAGAGGTATCAACATCTAGTTCTCGTCTCTGGGCAGAATTAAACGACTTTAATGAAGACTTTGGCTGCCAGGATGCAAATCCTAAAGCAGATTCTGTCAAAATAAGTAACAAGAGTAATAATGTTAGTCTTTCAGTCTGGATGAATGCTGACAAGTTGCATACGTAAAAAGAAATTCCACTCATACCCCTGTTTTTACCTTTGTAGAGCCTCTCTTTGGGCTGTGATACCACCAGAGTAACGTCATCAGAAGCATTTTGAAGTATATCAACCACGGTGGTGTGAGAGAGCCCTTCTAGGTTTTTCTCATTCACAGAGATCAGCCGGTCACCTGAATCAACAACACCACCGTTACACACATAGATGACAACTATTCGTAGCAAGACAGACAACAAGAACTCTATACTCTATGCATATGGGAGGTAGAGTGTAGCGAAAAATTGGCATACCAGGTTTGAGGCAGCCATTGACATCAGCAGGACCACCAGGAGTGATGGAGCTAATGATGGTACCAAGGTCTGTACGGCTAGAGTTTTCTCCTCCTACAACCTGAAACCCTAGAAAACGCACACACAAAAGCACAAATGTAGAAACCCATAACTATATACAGTTACATGCAAATGTATAGGCACCCTTTGGCAAACACCACTTTTGTTTATTTGACTGACCTTAAAATAGCAAAGCAACAGCTTGCCTAAGGGGTTGTGTATCCACTTCATTAATACATAAATCAACAACAATACATATGTATTGCCCAAATGTTTAATGCAGTTTACAGTATTTATTAAATCCAATAGCAGAGAAGTGGCAGCAGACACTGTGTGACATTAAGCTCTTATTTTATGAAAATCAGTATTCACTCTTACCTAGTCCATATTTCACATCTTTCTTCAGGTTTACAGTCGTGATTTCTCTCTCTGGAGATGGTAAGGCATTAACCTTTTTCTTTAGTGAATCTGTCCAAACACAAAATATATTAAGAACATGACGTCTTTTCTGACTTAAGCATATCCTGTTTTGAGTTTTGTAAGCAGGGAACAAACAGCAGGCTACTCTGAGAGCAATGATACTTCTACTATTATTGTTCTTTATCCTGCTGCTGTAACACAATAATTTCCCTTGTGGGATCAATAAAGTATCTATCTATCTATCTATCTATCTACTAATCAGTTCAGGAGGACATACAGTGGAGCTGAAGGGCTCCCACTTTAGTACAGTTGAATAACGGGCCTGAAAAGATTGGCTAAGCCAGGATGAATGTTAAGTTCAGTGCCAAGAATGAAGTTATTAAATGATGGGACTGGAGCCAAAGCCAAGTTCCACAGACATCCAGCACTGAGAGAAAAGAGACTGAACTCTGCATTACATAATTCAGATTTAGAATACAGACCTATTTTTGTATGTATGTATATATATATATATATATATATATATATATAAATATAATTATTTTTATTTATTTATTTTTTTTAAATTTCAGAGAGTATATGGTTCAACAGACTGAAGCTGAAGAGCGAAAACATTAAAAATGAGAAATGGGAGAGAACAGTCGGATAATTCCTTCAATTTGATGTTACGTTTTCAAAGACAAATGGGATCCGTGTATCTGTGAGAGTCAGAG
>VVAS01057474.1:2772-20925 GCA_015103295.1 Ptychochromis oligacanthus
CCTCCCCACTGATATATATTTCCTCCCCATATTTATTTTCATATTGTAAACAATATGAAAATAAAATACATCAATCAAAAAAATCTGCCTTCCATATCTATCCTGTTCACCTTTACAATTTTTCTGTATTTTAATTTAATTTAATTTAATTAATTAAATTTTTTAAATTTTGGCAAAATGATGACTGACACTCAGCTTCTCATGCATTTACAAGCCCAGCTATCAACATTTAATCTTTGTTATGAAAAGCAGTCCCTTCTTGTCATTACATGACTTTTACCTAAATTGTAGTCTCTTAAGCAACTGCTGAACCCATCGCAATATATGAGAGATCGATAACCAGTAGGCCAATGATGTAGTAGCTCATCCGGCTCACAATCCATCACAAGTCAATGTTATTGTAATGTGTGAAGCACAGAAAGAAGCCTTCTTGTCATTGGCTGGCTGTATTGCACGAACTACTGAGAATTAAAATCCACTGAGAAGTCAAAGAGGCTAACAAACAGTCACATGCAGGACAAATTAATCTTTTTCATCGCCAAATCAAAGTGTTTGAGCTCAGGAGCATTATGACTACCATGGCAATAAAAAGCATGAATGTATGTGAAAGCATCAGTATGTCAGAGCACTGACCATATTACTGATTTTAGCATAATGGTGATAGGAACACCCCAGCCACGCCTTCCTAATGTGGGTGTCAACCAATAGCACCGTTCCCCCCATGACCATCACAAATAAGATCATGATCATGACCATCTAACAGGATACAAGTGGTATGCAACATGTGTGGCAAAGCAAAATTTCAAGCTATTACATCACTGGGTATTTCATGAAGGTCTTTCTTTACCTTTTTGTGCATCCAAAGTTTATTAACATTGAGAATCATATGTTAACGACTTTGCTAAACGGTTTGAAATTAATATTTTTCAGGAGTGAGAACTGGGTGAAACTGTAAGCAGTGTGAAGGTTATGCCTGTAAAATGACAAATGTGATCTTGAATTGAGCAGAATTTGGGTGGAGACCAATTAGCTGACTAATTTTCACTGAAATCCACTCAATACTCTAGAAGCAGTAGCAATTCACAGAGCTTGCTACAATATAACCACTGGGATAGACTCATCATTCTTTCATTTAAAAACTTAAACACCTTTATGGAAATGGAGAATGTCTTTCCTGTGTTTTGTTTCTCACATTTATTGAAGTACTTGCTTGAAACAGTAACAGGAGAAGAAAATGAGTGATTTGAATCCAGGCATAACTTTCACCAGCTACATCAGGAGGCCTGCCACTCGTCTTGTTTTTAAGTTGAAATCCGTTTGTTTGTTTTTTTTAACCTGCATACATTTAGTGATGGCTGCTTTCAAATTTCTGTGTCGTCATAATAGAGTTAGCAAATTTACAGTGACATGTGACAATCACTCTGCTCCATGGTTCAACTCTAATTACACACACTCTTGAACAATCCTCTTTTAATATTATTGCCCATGCAAAACTTTTATTTTAGTCAGAACAGCATCAGCCTGCTGTAAGGAAGCAACGCATTTTTTGAAATGCCACATGGTGTTTTGTTTTTTTTTTGTTTTCTTTAAAGCACAGCAGGTTTGTGTATGATCAGAGCGCCACCCAATTCCCTTTCCGCTAACACACAGGGGTGCCATGGAAGTCTTTCATGCCAGCACAATAGCATGCTTATATGTTTCTGATAAGATCCGGTCCCCAGGGTTAGAAACAAAGCGTTATTTTATTGTCAGGCATTATCTACTCAGTCATTGTTTGAAAGGGCCTCTACTGTGGCAAGTGAAGCATACTTAACGCCTCTTTCTCTTTCTCTTATTCCTATCTCCTCCACATCAGATCTATCAAATCTAATTTCTAATGAGTTAAGTCAAACTATCACGCCTTTAACTGAGGCCCAAATGGAATTTGGATGCCCCAGATCCCAGAGCATTACGAGGGAAGGACACATCATATTTTATACAGTTAAAAAGCCAGAACACACATTCAGTTAGAGGACGGCAGAACAACGGTAGAACAAAAAAACTTCCCACTGACAGGTTCCTGTCAGAATGACAGGAGCACAGGAGGAAAACGAAATGAGACATCAAAGACTCTGTCTTCATTAAAACCAATTAAGGCACTTTATTGATGAAACCATTTTATTGCTCAAACAAAACACCTCAGCAAGCAGGACCTGTGTTTTACCTGCTGGGTGCTGGGGACACCACTTTACTACACTTTACTGGAACAGACAGTGCTGGATGTGGTTACACTTTAAAAGCAATAATATTACTTAATACGCCTGGGAGCGACGTTTTCTTTCACTGCTTGCTACAATTTGTTTCCATGACACCTCAACGTTTGGCATACTTCTTTTAACCAACAAATCCTGGGAAAAAACTCACGGAACCCCAAGCCTGATGTTTTGATGACTTGATCCCAAAGTTATTTGTACCTTGCAATCTACAAATATGTGCATGAGGACACACATGCAACAAAGGCATGATGAAACGCACACTTCTGCCAGCTTAACAGGACAACACAGATGTACAAACTGGTTTCAAACATGTTTTGGTGAGAATATCAAAGACATTTTATCTGCTGATGTGCTTCTGTCTAAATATTAACAGCAGCCACACAAAGTTGTTATGAAATGATGGAGTAAAAATATTTAATTTTATATTTAGGTTTTTGTTTTAGGGCTGCTACACTACTAATTATTTTGGTCAGTGATGAGTTCATGGTTATTTAACACAAACATACATCAACTATAAAATGTTGTTTGTTCTATCAGGGGTAGGTGTTATATAAGCTGCACCTTCAACGTACACCCTTTCAGTTTGTCATTTGATTTCTCTTCTTTTTTATCATTTAATTTCTTGTGATATAAATGAACTGAATAAAGATAAAGATAAATATAAAAATCCTCATACATTTGTTAAACTTAAAAAAAAAAAATACTTGTCTTTTTAACTTTGGATTTCCTTTAGCTTTAAAGTTAAGTGGAGGTAGAGGGGGACACAAGGTTGTCTGGTTGGGAGTTAAGCCCAGACTAGGGGGTGGTTTTGACAGTAAAGCACGTCTCGCAGGGTCAACCGGCAGTCCCCCGATCGGCTGCAGCCTCCACCACAGGAGATTTTCTGAGATTTTGCTACACAAATTTTGTTAGGTTTTAGCTCTTTTAGATAAATCTTGTTGACCAAAGGCTCTCTTGTAGCTTGGACTGAACTTAAGAGAAATAAGGGGCAAAAGCACACAGCTGCCAAACAAAAGGTGTGTTTTGAATTTGTAACAAATTCAAAACACAAGCAAAAGCATTGTTGTGAATCTGAATGCAGCACAGTAATCGTTTTATCATGATTATGTTGTTTTCATAACCATTGAAGGCCAAAATCTTAATTGAAAATACAATTTAATTAATCGCGGAGGATTAGTTTGTTAGAGATGTTTGAGGTGAGAGATCAGAATGAGATCTGCTCTGCAGTTGCAGGAAACTTCTTCCACTCTGTGTCATAACAGCAGGTAAGCAGGGGCGGTCTGACGGGACGGGTGGTGTGTTAGTGCCAATTGAGCCGACACAATAATTAATATTCTGTCACTGTGTGACAAACAGCAGAGCCCCTCAAGCTTCAGGCTGTCACAGGAAGTATTTGTGGAAGTGCTACCGTATGTAAACCTTTTTGCAGCTGAAGCGCTCAGCCACTGAAGAAAAGAGCTAAACCGTTTGAATGACTATTTTTGCAATGTACATTTGTTTTCACCATGTTTTTTCCCTAAAGCAACCTTCTTAACCTGTCGAAACCTCATACGTACAACTCCACAAATGTGCACAAACAGAAATATAAACATATTAAGCCCGCAATTACTCACCTGATGAACACAGACGTTGCACTTGTCACAGAAGACCATCTCGTTGCCGTCCTCTCCCTCCGGTGAGCGGCAGACATCACACACCACGTCCTCGTCATACTCAATGCCCAGGCCTTCCTCTGTCTCAATGGCCTGCTGCATCTTCTCCTCACACACACTCTCCAGCTCGACCAGAACACACTCCATCGTCAGCTCATCCAGCTCTGGTAAGCCTGGTGGTGAGAAAATAAAATAAAAAATGATTAGTTTGTATTTGTCGTACAAACAAAACCCCTCGACTAGAAGACAGAAACTAATCATCCAACTCTTGTAAGGCAGGGAAGACTGGGTGATTACAGGATTACATTTTGGCTGGTGCGAAGATGTTTTTGTGTTTTACACATATTGTTTTCTTTCAAAGCAAAAAGATCTTGTGATTGTGTGAACATTCAAAGGCTGAGGCATGGCCTCTGGGAGAAGGGATGAGTATCTGAGAAAATACTAAGCCTGTACGAGGCAATTAAAACTAAGAGTAGAGTTACAGGGACAACACTCAGAGGTTTCCTTTAGTTCCTATTATTGACAAGGATAACAGCAAGGGGAAGCTGCTCACATGAAACTCAAAACGAGCAAGCCAATTTACAGATTTTCAAGTTATTTAAGGCTTAAACACTTTGCTTAACACTTTAATTTGAAACACACGCAGCTTTCCTTTGCATGTTTATCTCACAAGGTCACTTTCTGTTTCTTTGGGGCGGCTCAGGGCCAAACGTGCTGAAATGAGCTGTGAGAGTGTGTGGAGCTGGAGTCGACTCTTTGCTAACCAGAGTAAGAGGAGAAATATTACATGTGTTCTGCAGGCCCATTAGCCACCAAAGCCAAAATCTGGGGAAAGAAAAAAATTTGTTTGCCATTAAGCCCTTCTTGCCCTCAGCTCAGTTCACTGTGCCAATATGTGTCGACATTAGCATTAGTATCCCTGCTCCATTTGCATCTCAAAGTAATGCCTTGCTCTAAGGCTGGTTAATAGTTGATGAAGACTGATTTAACTGGCAAATGCAACCCTTCTTCCTCATGAAAAATAAAGCATTTAAGATACCAGGAAAGCAAACAGTCTGGTTTCCAGGATGGTGGCAAACAGATGTAGAATATTATTATCTCATTACCTGTGATGAGATTACAGTGATTATACAAAATGGGTAACAGAAAGGCATTAAATCTAGTGTGATTTTTTTTTTTCTCTTGAAATAGAGACGATTATTTGGACAACAGTCTAAAAACCTAAAAAATATTCTAAACGATCAATAAAGAAACTTATGTGGTTGCAAAGTCTCGGGATTATTTTTTGATGTATTTGTAGGATTCAGCTCTCAGCTGGGAGGTTTTTATAAGCGGAGCAGAGCAATATGTGAATCTCTCATTTATGTCATTCACTCTCTTCCGATCCAAAATTAAAACAAACAAGTAGCAACATTATTTACTGCTTCTCGAGTATCTTTTTTGCCAGCAGGGTTAATGTGCAACCCGAGCTGCAGTTTCACCTGCTATACCCCTAATGAAAATGTTACATATTGAAAATGTAACATCAACCTTAATATGATAGTCAGCATCTGCTTCTGAGGCTGAAAGCATTTGAATGTGGCCCCGAGCACAGATGTTGACATGAATAAACAACAAAAAATAAAAGATGAACCTGTGCGACTGCTGTTGTGGATTCAGGAGCCGCTTTTGAAGCAGCTGAAAAGGGGAACCAGAGTTAGATATTAACCTGCCGTGACATTTTACATCATGAACTCAACACGCACTGAAGACAGGGAAGCAACACCATTATTCACAGATATTGCGTGAGCGTGTGCTGTGTTTGCTGTGCGCTTTGTGCCTACCTTAACTACATTTACCGTGTATCTATCTTCTCCGTGAGTGTTTGCATGTGACAGCTGTGAGCACATGCAGACATTCATTCATCACTGTGTATGTAGAGTATTTGTGTGTGCGCTTAAAAGTAAATAGCAGTTAACAAACTGCCTCCTTTTCTTCACTCTTCCATTCTTCTGTCTGCTTTACTGCTTTTACTTTCATGTACACTGCGCCTTAATGTAGTACTCTAATTGTATTTGAACTAATCTACTAGATGTACCATAATGCTACTGAGCCTGATCTTTCAGTAATACCAAGTTACTAATCCGACTTGCAGTCGGACTGTATGTTTTTTAGCTCCTGTGATGGCCAAGTTCTTTCAAAGAAATCAAGTTTCCTCACAGCTAAACATGGCTGTCAACAACTATTGTAAATATATAATACAACTGAATATTTAAAAACATTAGACATTTGATTGTGGAACAAAAAAAACAAAAAACAGCCAGCACTACTGCAGCTGTCTGTGTCCTAGCTGGCACATAATGCAAAGCTGGATTTCCACCAGAAAAGTTGTTAAGACTCCAGGTTATCCACCTACAATTCCCGTACGAGCAAGCACTTGGCAACACTGGGGAGGACGAGCTCCATTTTAACAGGAAGAAATCTCAGGCAGAGCCAGGCTCAGAGAGGGGCAGCCATCTGCCGCGACCGGTTGGGGGTTGAGGGGAAAAAGAGAAAGAGGGCATAGGGATAGGGAGACAAGACAAAACATAAACTATGGGAGAAATCTAATGACATGCAGTATTGGTGTATAAACACATGGGGAGTGAAAAGATGGGAGTGGAGAAGTGCTTAGTGCATCATGGGAAGTCCCATGATGGTGGCAATGGTGGCACACAGATGCCCTCAGCAGTCTGAGCTTAGAAGCATAACTAAGAGATGCTTCAGAATCACCTGTTCCAGCCCTAACTATAAACTTTATCAAAAATAAAAGTTTTAAGTCTAATCTTAAAAGCAGTGTCTGTCTCCTGAATCCAAACTGGGAGCTGCTTGCACAGGAGAGGAACCTGATAGCTGAAGTCTCTGCCTCCCATTCTACTTTTAGAAACTTTAAGAAAGCCTGCAGTCCAAGAGCAAAGTGCTCTATTGGGATGATAGGGTACTAGGAGGTCTTCAAGATATGGTGGAGCCTGATTATTCAAGACCTTGAATGAGAGGAGGAGGATTTCAAATTCAATTATGGATTTAACAGAGAGCTAATGAAGAGAAGCTAATACGGGAGAAATACCTGCTAACTGAAAGTTAGAGAGAATTTGGAAATAATTGTGTACTTTGCTCAGTAGACTCAGTAGAAAAACTGTCAAACCTTAACTGAACTGACTGCACAGATACTGAATAGGGCGTATGAATGGTTTGATTATTTCCCGTTCATGTTGAGGAATAGATAACTGTTGTTACCAAGTTACTAATCCTTTTACAGCAGAGCTTGCTCAGGGCATTGAATGTCCATTTTGTTCAGCTTAACCTTGCTAATTTGTAAAGTGCAGTTATGCAGTCCTCTTAAAAGATGACTTTATGATTGAATAAAGGTACCTAAATGTACCCAAGTAGCTTTCTCTTGTTGCATTGGTTTATCCTCTTGTTGACAAAATGCAATGTCTGCATTGTCACTGGCCAATTTTGACAGCACTAAAACTGAATAATGCAACACCCTCTGTCAAAAGTCTTTAAATAAGCAAAAATTGCAGCATGTCCAGTATCAACGTTTGGTCCCCAAGTACATATTGTGGACACACGTATACACAGATACATCTAAATAGGATGTGCAGGACTGAGACAGAAAATGCTGAATCATCCCATCATGAGTCTGGAGCCTCACCCAGCAGAACCAATCAGCCGTCTGTTTGTTTTGTTTAGCGTTGAAGGTTATGAGAAGCTCTTGCTCCAGGAAGAACCAGTATGTGTATGCGTGTGCGTGTGTGCGTGTGTGTGTGTCCAAGTTTGAATTAAATTGAATGTGCACCAGAAATAAAGCCTGAAACCTCAGCGGGGATTTATAGACACAATTACTATGCTTTATCTGAAAGGAGCCGATCAGATATTGAGTAAAGTGGTGGAGATGAGAGAGATGCTCGGGGTCAGCAGTTGTCACCATGGCAAAATGGGGGATGTAGAAAAGCAGATAGGAGAGAAAGTGACAGAAAAAGAGAAAGAGAAGAGAAATGAGGGTACAATGAGAATGGTAAAAGAAAGAAAAAAGGCTATACAGCTACGGTACAAAATGTTCAGAGCATCTGCAAATTTCAGAAAACCATATTTTAAGGGTTTTTATGTTTTTTTTTTTTTCTTTAATAGAGTGATTCTTCATTTAAAAAAATAAAAGAACAGGCTGGTGTTTGCTGGAGTATATAAGATAAAGGTTCTGAGACTATAAATGGCCGGTAATGAAAAAAAACAAAAATAGACCTACCTGTGAAATGAAAAGAAAATTGTAAGGTACCTCTTTAACAGAACAGTCTTTGGCTTAAAAACACTAGTCACCAGTCTCATTCCTCAGGGGAGCCCTTCATATGAGCTGAATGTAATAATAAATCATGAATGATAACTAAAAGGGACTCTTAAATACTGAAGCCATTAAATAAGAGCCCAAACTGCTTCTGTACCTCTTAATGCAGTTCTAAATCCAATAGAGCACCTTTGAGATGTGGTGGAACATGAGATTCTCATCATGGATGTGCAGCTGACAAATCTGCAGCAACTGTGTGATGCTGTCATTTCAATATGGACCAAAACCTCTGAGGAATGTTTCTAGCAATTCGCTGAATCTGTGCCATGAAGAATTAAGGCAGTTCAGAAGGCAAAAAGAGCTCTCACCTGGTACTAGCAAGGTGTACTTAATGACACGGCCAGTGAGTATAAATCTATAACATCAATCTAGCCTTAATGTGCTGACAGGAAATAAACAATTTCAAATCTGACAGTTTATAGACTAATCACTTGATGGATTCATCGAAAAATAGAAATTGTCACGATGTACTTGTTATTAGCTACTTTGTGGTTTCCTGTGTGCAGACATCAGAGTATTTCCCATGTCCAGCATGAAAAAAAGCAACGCAGCACAGAAGCAACAGTTAACCTTGTTTAACTGTCGCTTCTGGGCTGGTAAGTGGATGAAAATCAGCTGAGTAACTAACAGAAAAACTGTCATGACATTTTTACTTTTCTAAAATTCACAGAAGTTCATGCCTAATTTTAACTGTTTTTATATCTAGAAAAATGTAGATACATTAACTAACTAAATGATTGCAATAAATGTCTTTAACATAAATTAAAAAAAAAACAACAACAAATTGTTGCTTATGCCTGGCAAGCATGTAAAACACTGGGCAGAATTCGTGATATTTAGCTGCAGCCCCACAGGGGGGAATGAAATTCACACACTACACAGCTCATGATTCCAGTGAAGTGAAAACACATCATTCATGACACATCGGGGTGAGTCATTTCATAGAGGCCAACACGCAGAAGAAAACCAAGTCAAAACACATCATTTTCAGTGCTTCAGTGCTTCATCACTTACAACCGTGTTTACTGACTTTGGAAACTCTTCTGACGTTATGCAGGTGGAGCAGGACGGCCCTACATTTACACAGGTTAAGTGACATTTTCCAGTTTAAAGTCAATGTTTTCAGGCTATTATTATCAATAATGCAGTGCTTACCCATCTGTCTAAACTCTTGGTTGACTATCTGTAGCCAGGCAACATCCAGGTCATCCAGGTCATAGCAGCTGTAGAGCTGGGTCGTCGGAGGCCGAGTATCACCTTCCCTCTCCTGCCCGTTGTTGGACAGACTACCTGTCGTCTCCGGCAGCAGCCTGCAACAAAAAACAAAGATGCACCCAGAGAGTTTTATTTATGTGGCCTGGAATCAATAACAAAATTTGTTCACAAACTGAACAGGCAATAAAGCAACAAAATTGCAAAGCGAGCATCCACTGAAACCACTGCCACGTGTTGAAACCCAGCTGTCACACAGAATCAGATAATTACCAAAATTAAAGTTTGATTTCTACATTTGTTATCCCTGCACAATTCTCTGCTCTCATTCACAGTAACTCTGAAGTCCTTGTGAAAGGTTATATTTCACAGCTGCGTGTACATATCTGTTTGGAGATTTTTGTTAAAAACTCCATGTGCTCTGTGAGACACTGCACTCCTTATGGCAACATGAATTATTAGGAAGTCCTTTCCATGCCTGGGGTTATCCCTTACAGACAGGTCCTGACCTCATCATCCACAAAGAATGAATCAGAGTATGACGGATTTTTAAAAAAAAAAAGTCACTACTAAAACAACGACAAATCAAGTGGTTCTGGGCAGCAGTGACATGAAGCTCCTCCAGGCAGTGTCTAGTCTCTGGAGCCTTGGGACCAAATGTCTCTGTGTCAACAACAGCAGGAAATGGGGTCAGGAACTCTGCTCAACCCACTGGGAACCAATAAAGACTAATAAACACACACAGGCCCACATAAAGCATTGGGACACTGCACTGAGCTAACAAACATGCAGAAAACACAAAATAAATCACACACATGCCATCGTGAAAGGAGAAACCACACCCGAATAATAGAAGAAAAAAAAAGCAACGCAGTGTTTAGATCACACACACGCATGATTTCTCCAAAACATCTCTGTGTTTAGCATGGTAACAAACACACACCCTATTATTCACTCGCTTGCCTGGTGAAGTCGAGACCTTTGTGTGAAAAGGTGAAGTGCGTCATGATCACAGCAACAAACAACAAACAACCTTTAGCTCTCGGTTTAGCTCCTGGTCTTCAGCGCCTCATTATCACACCGCTTACTTATCATCCTCCTCCATTACTACTGTCACATCAAACAGCACTGTGATCATCTTCCTCATCCTCGTCATTATCATTATCCTCCCCATTATCATCATCACCACCACCACTAGTGCAGTCATCACAAAACAGCTGCCACAATTTAATTTGGCATCTTCACCAGAATCACGTGTTACCAGCTCAGTTAAACGGAAAAATAACACAAACCATTTTTTTAAAATAAACTTTATAGAACAGAATAAGTTATGAACCATAGATACACACTTAGTGAGTTAGTACAGGTGTATATCATGACCTTGTTTTGGTGTGCTTTTCCAATCCTTCCGCATTTGCTCCTTCATCTTTCCTCCTCACCCTTTCCCCAAGGCTGGGAGGTATATCGATATATTTTAAACAGCACGGCTCAGAAATTCTCTGTTTTCAAACTATTTCAAAACTTTGCAATATTTTACAGCACCTTTTTGGACAAACCTTATGGCTCAGTCACACTAGAGTAAAAATAGGACAGCAACCTGCTTGTGACTAGGAAGAGAAGTATTGGGGGTTGCCCAATGATTGCACTGAATGTTTTCGCATCTGGTGACCAAATCTAAGTAGCCGTGATGACCAACTGGTCTGGGCGACCGCTTTTGATCGCAAGGCGATTGCACAGGTAACCTGGTGGGAGGCAACCTGTTTCCCAACAATCGCAGTACGACTGGGGCTGACTTACTTTCAGATAGAGGTTTGCAAATAACTGCCGTCTAATCCATAAATGCAGACAGACTGCCAAAATATTGCAATCAGTCTGAGTCAGTTGAGCCATTGAGCGCAATTCGTCTATGACATGTCTCTTTGCAATAGGGGACTCAGCTCAACTGGTTGCCAACTGGTTGTATTTTGGTTATATTCTTATATAAAAGCAAGGTTGCCGAGCACCTTTAGCCTTTTGTAGTTAAATCACATTTTGGATCACAAACAAAGCTAGATGCAATTAGCATTTAGCATTAGTGAGGCTTAGTAACTTTAGTAACTTTGCTTATATACAGCACATGATTATTCACTGCAATGATCAACTTCTCCTACATTTTGATGCAAAACTGCACAGGCAACCACGATACTCTCTAAGGATATACATGTACTGTAATGTGATCGGTAATAGCCACGCTGGAGCATTTGAATAAACGTAATTTGATTGGCTGACGACTGCCACTTCAGAAGATGAACTTCTCTCGACTTTCAGTGCATATTTCTTCTTATCATATGTGAATCAACGGTATCCTGCACTCCCACTGGTAGCTACTTTAACCGCTTAACTCGCACACTTTGCATCGCCAGGGGTCGTCACTTGAAGCTTGAAGCCACTTGTATGGGCTCTGGTTGCCACGTTGCTACTAGCTGCTTAGCTGCTTCCTGTGTGGACACCCTTTAAACTTTTCTCAACTACGAGACGAGCAACTGAAGCGGCTACAATTGAGAGCAAAGAATACAATTTATTCACATATGAAAGGGTGGTAAATACATTGACGGGTTACCTAGGCAACCAGAACCTGGAATGTACACTTGTCGTCGGCTTTCTGAGTCACGATCTGACCGATATCCGATCCAAAATGGGTCAGTGCATCCCTACTTGCAACATGGTGGGAGCCAGTGCATCTTCAAACAGGAAAGGACATCAGTTATTTGAATTTTATTTTAATCACGGCCTATTTTATTTATAAGTGATTGTGACCTCTTACATGTGGCTTTAAATGACACTCAGACCACTTGTAGAAAATTCCGAGATACAGTATTTTTTTTCCTCCCGTCATACTGTCACTCCTACTTCTGCTTTCTTAACTACCCCAGGATCCATTAATTTGATAAAAAGCACAGCTCTGACCCATTTTGTCTAAAAATGTCCAATGATTACTGAATCCAAAATTCTAATATACTCATCTGTGAGGACAAGAGGGTAGAAAACTGAACCCTACTTGGGTCTGTTATCAGGTCGATATCTGACACTGGACAAACAGGCCAGGCCAGTCAAGTGGCAAAGGGGAGAAAAGAGACACACAAACACACATACAGGGAGAACAGGTTTCAATAATGGGGACTCTGGGCTGGCTGTTTCCGTTATGTAACTTTAAAAGCAACAAGTGTCTTATTACACTGGAGGCTGGTGGTGTTTCATTATTAAAGGATAAGGCTGGTGTCATTCTATAGACACTGTGCTTTACAGCAAATGCAATGAAAAGAACCAAAAGTGTGTTTGTCCACTACTCCTTTGTTTCCTGCTGGATCCTACTCAAGACATAAATCTGTAAAAATGATCCACAATTATGCTGTATACTTTGTTTTGTTTTTTTTATTTTAAGCAGGAGAAAATCCTTCCTATGATGGGGAGTATTTCTCTGCAGATGGCACAGGCAATTCTGGTTAGTAGGATGAATAGTACTAAGAAAAATCTTCAGTATAATCCAGCAAAAACTGAATACCCAGTCCATAATGTAATAACCCATCAGCAGTGTAATATACTGAGATGTTATCAGCAGAGTGCTATTGGATTTTATGATGCTCTTCATGTTGTTTATTTTAATATGAGCTTTATTACATTTTGTTTTATGACTCGAATGGTGTTTGTTTGGCTTCTAGCAAAACATGAAATGAACAAAGAATGAGAAGAGATGAACGTTCAGCATTTTCACACCAAAGATATCTGTAAAATAATGCCATGTCTCCAGTCATCCAGCTGGCACCAATATCAATCTGTGAACCTAGACCTTTTTCTGTCATACAGAAATCAGTCCAGAACAGCTGGAACAAACATTCAAGAGACATACTGCCTTGTTTTGTAAATTCAATACTATGTTAGGACCCATATCCCTATAACTATTACTCTGTTAACATTATAGGGGGAGCCTCTAACTTAGATGCCAGGTAAATGAGACGGAAAACATACACGCAGGGAAAATATTGCCTCATAATAATGTCAAGTCATTCCACGTGATGCTTATCAGAGGAGTACAATCTGTTCGTTCTCTGATAAGCATCATGTATCCCACAATCACATGGACATCATTCATGCACAGTCACTCTGTTACGTAATGCAGGTAAACAAAGGTATGCGCACAAGGTCTCCCATTGTCCAGGTTTTACCAAGTCAACAAAGGAGAGAGTAGAGTAATCTGTCAATACTGAAGAATTATAGCTCCCTGTAAAGCTGCAAATATATGTTCTGCCCTTTTATGGTACTAAGTGCAAACTGGAGAAATGTATTTTAGAACCCAATTATATTCTTAAGATGTCATATTTATTTAAAATTCACAAAGGCTAACTGACCAACTTTGAACAACAGTAATTCTTTTGTAAGGCTTTGTCAACACTAATATTAACAAACTGATTTAAGCAAATGGAGTGAGTCATTTCTCATATATAAAAACATGTTATATGTTTTGCAATTCAGGTTGATTTTTACATTAAAATACACTCACTGGACACTTCGTTAGGTACACCTTAGTAGTACCACGTTGGACCCCCTTTTACCTTCAGAACTGCCTTAATTCTTCATATCATAGATTCAACAAGGTGCTGGAAACATTCCTCAGAGATTTTGCTCCATTTGACATGACAGCATCACACAGTTGCTGCAGATTTGTTGGCTGCACATCCATGATGTGAATCTCCTGTTCCACCATATCCCAAAGGTGATTTATTGGATTGAGATCTGGTGAGTGTGGAGGCTGTTTGAGTACACTGAACTCATGACATGATGTGTTACCCTGTTGGAAGCAGCTATCCGAAGATGGGTACACTGTGGTCATAAAGGGATAAAAATAGTCAGCAAGAACACTCAGATAGGCTTGGCGTTTAAACGATGCTCAGTTGGTACTAAGGGCCCCAAAGTGTGCCAAAAAACATCCCCCACACCATTACACTACCACCAGCAGCCGAACCGTCGATACAAGACAGAATGGATCCATGCTTTCATGTTGTTTACCAAATTCTGACCCTACCATCCAAATGCTGCAGCAGAAATCAAGACTCATCAGATCAGGCAATGTTTTTCCAGGACCTATTGACCAATTTTGGTGAGCTTGTGCAAACAGTTTCCTGTTTTTAGCTGACAGGAGCAGCACCTGGTGTGGTCTTCTGCTGCTGTAGCCCATCTGCTTCAGGGTTTGGTGAGTTGTGCGTTCAGAGATGCTCTTCTCCATACCCTGGTTATAACTATTTGAGTTACTGTTGCCTTGCTATCGGCTTGAAGCATTCTTGCCATTCTCCCCTGACCTCTGGCATCAATAAGACATTTTCTCTCAGAGAACTGCTGCTCACTGGATAGTTTCTTTTTTTAGACCATTCTCTGTAAACCCTAGAGATGGTTGTGTGGGAAAATCCCAGTAGATCAGCAGTTTCTGAAATACTCAGACCAACCTGTCTGGCACCAACAACAATGTCACGTTCAAAGTCACTTAAATCACCTTTCTTGGCGCACCGATAGCTCACTGGTTGAGCGGGCGCCCATATGCCTATGGCTGGAATGCAGGCGGCCCGGGTTCGACTCCCAACCCGCGGCCCTTTGCTGTGTGTCTTCCCCACTCTCTCTCCCCACTGTTTCCTGTCTGCTCTTCACTGCCACCTATTGAATAAAGGCAAAAAAGCCCAAAAAAAATAAAATAGAAAAAAAAAGTCACCTTTCTTCCCCATTATGTTGCTCAGGTTGAACTTCAGCAGGTCGTCTTGACCATGTCCACATGCCTAAATGCCATGTAATTTGCTGATTAGATATTTGAGTTAACAAGCAGTTGAACAGATGTACCTAAAGTGGTTGGTGAGTATATTTTACAGATATATCTATGCAGCCATTTTTCTTTTGATATATATTTTTCAGAATGAAGTACTGTTCATATTTCTATTGTTGTTCCTTGTGCTAACAGATCCATTAATAATATATTAAAAAGGAAAAAGTCATACCAGGAATGTCTGACCTGAGAAATACTGGAAAAAGTTTGGAAAAATAAAATAAGACAGATCAGTAAATATATTTTAAGCCAAAGCAAATGATGTCTTTATTGTAGAAGGATTTCAAGATGGAAGTATTTCTAAATTTTAACTCAAAGTTGTTGTTTTGTTTGGTTTTTTAAACTTAATTAACCCTTTGTCAGAATAATAATAATAAATAATTCTTCCAAATCACTTCTGTTTCCATTTTAGGAGCTCTAATGAGAAGAGCAACAGAGGGAGAATATTTAGACGTTTCCTCCTTGGAGTCATAACAATACGACACATGACTTTGCTTTGATCTTAATGGTGTGTGCAGTGAAATATTCAGAAGGAACTACACACGTTGGGGCTCTGAATCCTAAAAGAATGAAAGCCAAACACCCCCCCCAAAACCCCTCTCTTCAGCTTGAAGCCCCTGAGCAGGAGTGCCGTTCGCTTGCTACACGGGATGTGCCTCTGGGGAGCTGAGGAGTGGGAACTGTAAAAGTATAGTTTGCGGTGTAACACCGCTCAATAGGATGTTATATGAGCTTGGACAGGGAGGGCAGGGGTTTTATATGATTGGGTGTGTGAAAGTGAAAAGAAAAGCGAACTGGGTCAAATTACTGATGCAAACGATTCTTATGCATTTGCCTCAGTGAAATATACAAAGATTTTGGCAGCCTTACTGGGAAAAAAAAAAAAAAATCATGATATGTCTATGCTAGATCTCATTTCACTTTCTCATGCTAAAAACTTGGCAGGTCGTTTGTATTATCTCTAATGGGAGAGTGGTGTGTCTTGTTGGTGGTGTGGACTCAGTCTTCATCTTAAGTTGCCAAGTAGCTAACAATCCATGACCCCTCTTTTTCCTTTTCTATCCATCTTTAACATACATATGGAAAGTGCAGTTAGCCTCGGGGAAATCACACATACCAAAGCTAATATTTTATATTAAAAGCTAAACCTTCTGACACTGGTCTCCACAAAGAAAAGTGTCCATGATATACTGTCCACCCCACTTATATCGATAAGTGCTACGACCCAGTGAGTGAAACCATGAAGGAAAGGACAAATCATGCAACAGGTGCACAGAAAGCTGCACAGTTTCGCTGATATAGCAGATTAAAAGACGAAAGCGGGTTAGAAAAAGCCAGCCTAGGCTTCTTCTCACCTCCAACTCCCATACGTTTCTCACCGCTGTGTAAATCTCACTTTCCTCCTTTTCACAAAATGCCAATAATAATCTCTTCTCAAGGAGGGATGAAGTGGATAGTGTTTACATAAAACATTTCCAGTGTAGGCAGAGTGACAGTGGCTGGGCTTAGTTCTCTGTCTGAGTCTCTGCCCACACAGGACATGTCTAGTTTAAACAGACATAAACTCCTGACAGATCGCTCAGGAAGGGCAGGAAGTCATTCTAAACGAGGATGGAAACATACGAGACTAAACGGGAAAAATAGAGAGGTGGGGGCTGAATGGATACGTAGAGTAAAAGCAAGCTGAAAGAGAGAAAGCGAGAAAGAATGAGAGAACGAGCTATCATATAATAAGATTTTAACTAAGCTTCGGATTAATGTTCACCATCTGCCACTCATTTTTCATTTTTACGCCACGCTACCTGTCACAGAGAGATTCATATACTCTAACCAACTCAGAAAATAAAATTCTGCTAATTAGCTACAGATGATTAAATTTGCCAGAGATGGCTGTCGTTTCAGCTGGCAGCATTGACCAAAACTTTCACCTCCTCAAACCAAGACACCTTGCTTAAAAGTGAGAGCTGTAATTAAAATTCCAGCACTCACAGGTGCATTTTTTTTTCACAATGAGAAGGAATTCAATAGAAATTACTTTTTTCTGGAGACACTGTTTAAGCTTACTGACCTTCAAGGAAAATGAGATTTGGCACTAAATCATCCTGCTAAAAAAATATTTAACTGCACTGATGTCTCAATCTGTGATGTGATAGCAACTCAATAAATCAGAGCCTATGTTGGCTTTGCAGGAACTTACTGGAGCATCATGAGATCATCTGAGGACCAGCTAATTTGCAGAGATATAAATGTAGAGACAAACAGTCACAAATGGGCTGAAAAGAAGAAGCTACTTTCGGCTGCTCCCTTGTCAAGGGGTCGCCACAGCGGGTAGCTCTGCATGTTTGATTTGGCAGTTTTACGCCGGATGCCCTTCCTGACGAACCCCCAGAGGGGATATGTGTCTCCGGCTGGAATAGAACCAGCGACCTTTCGTGTGCAAGGCGAATGTGTTATCCCCTACACTATGGAGGCACCACTACACTGGGCTGAAAAGTGTGAGAAAAAAGCTTCCCGCTGCATGCAGGACATTCACCAGGCTGACTGTTACTAGTTGGAGATGCTTTACCATTTCCATCCTATGGAGTCAAATACATGCCGTTCTGTCAGATGCTGCTGGCGTCCATATGCTGTCATTTGACACTGAGTGTGGCAGTAATAGATGCTGAAATATAACTTCTAAATCTTGTGTTAAAGGGCAACAAAAATACAGATTTTGAGTTGGTGGTATCAAATCACAAATATGTCAGCCAGTAGGCAAAGGCTCCTTTCCTGTTTGGGAGCTGTAAGTTTTGGACTGGTTTCACTGGTCTTTAAATTTTTTCTTTA
>VVAS01057489.1:9390-19656 GCA_015103295.1 Ptychochromis oligacanthus
AATGCTACCCATATGCTTTTCCTGCTATGACATGGATAAGGCCAATCATCCATCCATACATCTATCCATTTTCTTCACAAATTCAGAGTCATGGAGGGGCTGGAGCTTATACAAGCTATCGTAGAGCAAGAGGCAGGGTACACTATGGACAGGCTGCCAGTCTATCACAGGGTAAGGCCAATCAAAAAGATCAAATAATCAGGTAAAGGTGAAAGTAAGCTACTTTTAGATTATACTTAGGGTTAGGAAAGTAGTTATTAAGGTTAGGGATGGTCTACGGGAAATTATTACAGTCTAAATCAATGTATTGTCCTCTGAAGCAATGGAAACACAAATGTGAATGCACTTTACACATTATTAAAATTGTAGACTGAGGTTTCCATTATATAGTGCAAAGCAGATGCAAAAAGTTTCCTTCTCACTGTAGCAACACAAAAGAAAACTGCAAAAGCTTCCTCATTAGCCTTGTACATACTGCTAACTAAATAAAAAAAGGTTTAATCAGCATTTTTTCTTTGATTCTAACTAACTTTACCAAGAGCAACAAAGAAACAATCCAAGGAGAACAAAGGGAGACATGGTTTTCCTCGGACCTGGACCTCAGCAAAGACAGCTACTGAATTAGCTTCTGAATTATTATGCTTCTCACCCACTTGACCAATGCGGATGCTGGGATCAACAGAAACACAACACATAACTGTACCTCTGGACTACTACAACTGCACTAACTAACTGGATGAAACCACCTGGTCATAGCAATTATTGCATAGCACAAGGCTATTAGATACATCATGTTATGTATACATGAGCCCTTGTAAGGAGAAGGACTTTGGATCCCTCTGCTCAGCTGATTTTGGTTAAGCTTTACACAGTTGCAGGTTCTTGCATGCTAACTAATTATCTTCTTTGCTAACATCTTTGTTGTGACACATGTTCAGTCACATGCCAGAGAAAAAAAATGGGAGACACATTCTTTCAGGCTTGCACTCAACATGCACATACACACTCTCTCACGCTCTTTTTTTCTCTCACACTCTATTCTTTTCTTCCTCTTCTTCTTCTTTTTCTTCCTTCAGCTGTTCCTTTTAGGGGTCGCCACAGCAGATCATCTGCCTCCTTCTCACCATCCCTGCATCCTCCTCTGTCACACCAACCGTCTGCATGTCCTCCTTCACCATCCATGAACCTCCTCTGAGGTCTTCCTCTTTTTCTCCTGCCTTAGAATAAAATATTCTAATAATTTACCGAATTTCCTTAATTTTCATGAGCTATAAGCCCCATAATTACAAAAATGAAACATGAAATATTTAATTGTAAGTCTACCTTTTGAACTAAATTACACACAAAAAAAAAAAAAACTTTTCCATGATATTCAGTTTTTTTGAGATGAGATCAGTATTTGCTGGTCTAATTAATGTTGAACCAAAATCTCCTGTTCAGAACTCCCAAATCCATCAATGGTGCTGGCTATTGTTACATTATGGTACTAAAAATTGTGTGGTTAGTTTTGAACAATTGACTTGATTAATTATCAAGCCAATGGATAACTGAGTTGACATCTTCTGTTGATGTGTTGTTCATAATCCTGATAACTTCTAACCCAAGACTGAAGACATTATTTATATTTAAAAAAGAGCTGACTACATTAATTAATCTGGTGTTTCTCAGTAGGGGAATTATTTGTGAAAAGCATAATTTTCATCAGTTGATTCCTGAATTTCTGTTTTTGTTCTGTACTGAACGGTATCTGTATTTTTTTATAACATTAGTGCACTGCAAGTCTGCCTTTACAGACTGCATTGCTTGGCTTTTTTAAAGACCTCACTGAATTCGAGCGTGGTACAGTAATAGGATGCCACCACTACAACAAGTCAGTTTGTGAAATTTCTTCCCTCCATAAAAGCATAAAAGTCGCTAACATTCTGCTGATTCAGTAACAGCGGAGTTCCAAACCCTGTCTTTTCGAGGTCAAGCAGCTCCTGTAGCTGTAATGTGTAGGTGGCCTGGTACTTTTATCAGGTGCTCATTAATGAAAATGTCTAATCTGCCAATCACATGGCAGCAATCTACTATATTTAGGCATGTAGACATGATCAAGATGACCTGCTGAAGTTCAAACGGAATATCAGAATGGTGAAGAAAGGTGATTTAAGTGACTTTGAACGGGGCGTGGTTTTAGGTCAGAAGCTGGCTTGGATCCATGCTCAGCTGGTACTAAGGGACTAAGTGTTGTTGCTGACCATAACTCTTTGCTTTGAGCACAGTGTACCCATCTTCTGATGGCTGCTTCCAGCAGGATAACGCACCATGTCACAAAGCTCAAATCATCTCAAACTCATTTCTTGAACATGACAGTGAGTTCAGTGCATTCCAATGGCCTCCACAGTCACCAGATCTCAATCCAGTAGAGCACCTCTGGGATGTGATGGAACAGGAAAATCATGGATGTGCAAGCTGACAAATCCGCAGGAACAGAGTGAACTTATTATAAAGAACAAGATTTACTTGGTTTTTAATATTGCACTGTAATAATATCCTTACATGTTCTGCCTTTGTAGTTGCACTAAACTTTTCTGTGAATGTTAAAAATAAGTTATTCAGACGTGAATTAATTTTTATGTCATTTTATGTATATTGTTGTTGTTTCATTACAACACTTCGTGTTCTAGTGCAGCAGCAGGCGCAGGAACTTGTAGTCTGTGTTGATAATGGTCAGAGGTAGCCACAACGACTCCTGTGTGTCCGAGGTGTAACGATGGTACCCAGTCAGGCTCATACTGTCGCATTTCAAAAACTGGTTTGCCTAAAAAACAAAAAGCAAAAAGATTTTGTTTGCGTTAGCTATGTTGCAGCAACCCTGCAGCCTGTAACCATGTAGCAGTCAGATGTGTGCCTGAAATGCAGTGATAGCACACAGTCGCATTTCAAAAGCTGTTTTTTTTTTTTTTTAAAAACTGAAGTATAAAGATTTCATTTGATTCTAGCTATGCCATGTAGTTGCATCCAAGATAACTGCCAAATCTAAGGTGTGTAAGGTAGCAACAGCCCTACGACATGTAACTACAACAGTTAAATGTGCTATAATTATAACTTACCAGTATGATAATGCTGTGATCACATGAACATCTTTTCTGAAATGCTGTTGAAGGCGATGTTTTTCCTTCTTCTAACTGCTACCCAAGCCATGAATTGCTGGTTTCGTGACCTCGGCTCCTTGTTGCTGCTTCCAAGGTGGAAAGTGCAAAAATCTCATTCCATTCCGGTCATATGTACGGTTGTGTCATTTCACAACACAGCAGGTCACCATTCTGATGAACTGAACATATGAGAAACCAAACTCAAATGAGTCTGTAGAGAGGGTTTTATACTTGACATGTTAGTCATCTGTTGATGAGAAAGATGCTAAGCTTTCTAAATTTTTCTTGTGCTAATTCTAAAAGGTCATGTTAAGATATGATTTATTCTGTGGGAAACGTAACTGCCTTTCTTTGTCTGTTTGAACAACTGCATGGGTTCCTAAAATGTGGGTTAATATAATGGAGATTAAGGCAATTTATGAACAGTAGAATCAGGTTTAAAATATAATAAATATGAATAAATAAAGAAGGAAATAATTATCTGTACAATATTGCATATTTTTTCCTTGTGTCTCATGACTTTACTGAGACTGTGTTTGTTATCACACTGTACTTTGATGCTTTTGAGTTCTTTTATTCAGACTCATGGGGAGAAAACAGGAGAACAGGAGCTTGACTGAAAAGTATTGATTTTCTAGCACCGCCCTGTGCCCTGCTTAGATTAAGAAATGCCAATACAAGGATTCCACCCTGACTCTCTGGTTCATGCCGAGTTCACTTGTCATTTTCTATAATTCTGACAAAATCAAGATGCTTAACCATGATGTAGTTAGCCGTGCTGGGCGGCCCTTGGGCTTTCTGATTAAATTAGGCGTTTGTGTTCTGCCATTTGGTACCAGCCTGAAGAATTTCCAACACTTAATGGGGACAGAAGTTTTTTTTTTTTATTTACTGCTTAAAGGGGGAATTTCAAGAAAACAATGCTACTGTTCATAAATTACAAGTTTTCTTAGAAGTAATATAAACATTTATTTCCCTCACATTGCCCAACTCATAATGAATCAGCAGAATTCATTTGGAAATTAAATTTAAGCTCTAAAGCTCAAAAACAAAAATATTAAGAGGCCTTTTGAATATAACCTGTTTTTATTTTTACAGTAATTTAACCATTTTAACAAAGTAATAAAGTAAATTTAACAATAATTTACAACCAGTACAAAACCATGTTTAGCAAATACCCATATTATACTTATATCCATAAATGAGTCTATCAGTCTATCATGTATAAAGAAGCTGATATGGTAACAGAAAAGCTAAAGATTAATTTTATACTTGTCAAATATTATCTTACAGGTGTATGTGTATAATACACACACACACACACACACACACGGTACACTTTACTAGTAAAGTGTTGAAGCCCCTTTTGCCTTCAGAACTGCCTTAATAGAGCTCGGGATTGAGGCGTCACCAACGGAATGCATTATGGGATTGTTGTTCACGCAAGTCTGAGTTGATAATGGAATTGTGGACATTCATCAGAATGGTGACCTGATGTGTTGTGAAATGACACAACTGTACATATGACCAGAACGGAGTTGGATTTTTGCGCTTTCCAGCTTGGAAGCAGCAACAAGGAGCTGAAGTCACGAAACCAGCAATGCCAGCAACACATCTGACTGCTACATGGTTACAGGCTGCAGGGTTGCTGCAACATAGCTAACACAAACAAAATCTTGATGCTTTTTGTTTTTTAGGCAAACCAGTTTTTGAAATGCGACAGTATGAGCCCGACTGGGTACCATCGTTACACCTCGGACACACACAGAAGTCGTTGTGGCTACCTCTGACCGGTTACAAGGGAGAACAAAGAGACTACAAGCTCCTGCACCTGCTGTTTTAATGAAACATTGTGCTATAATAAATGACATGAAACTACTGAATGACTTTTATTTTTAACATTCACAGAAGAGTTTAGTGCAACTACAAGGTAGAACATTTAATATTACGGCGCAATATTAAAAACCAAGTAAAACTTACTCTTTATAGGTATGTATGCAGTGCTATGAGATGTCAAAATATAAACTGAAATGCAAAATTGAAAAACACAAAAAATATTACAGTACAGTATTGAATATTGTGGAAAATAAATTATATGCAAAGTGTCCTTGCAGGGCGAGGACATGCAAAAATGTTTATGTGGATGTATCACAGAGCCATGGCTCAGAGGCTGAATGTGAGCTTGAAGCGGTTTTTAATCCTTAACTTGTTTGATGTGTAGGCGCACACGAGAACATGTTGGTAGCTCCTAAAAATAAAGTGACCATTCTTTGTGTTCATATGGATCAACCCCTCCTATTATCATTATTTTCTCCTAATAACACTCCTTTGCCTTGTTGTTTAGCTTCTTTCTGTATCACATTGTGCTGCCTATCTTGTCACAGGTCATTTAGGTGGTTTTTTAAGTTACCTTGTTGGCATCTGTCTTTGTTTTGGTTTTGCGTGAACAACAACATGGCGGCGACTACCCAGAATGCATTGCAATTCCCAAGCTCTATATGTTGCTGTGTACAATTGTGGTGTTAACGAGTCACACGTTTCATAACACCACAACAACCGATTTTGTATTTTTAGCATTAAAGTCTTTCTTGATTGTATATTGGCTTTAAGTTTCATGCACAGCAGTAGTGTGGCTGAACAGATCCAGAAGCTAAGAATCATATTTAACATATACTTGGGCATCTCTGTTCTTTGGTGGGTGGCTACAGCACAGTTGGCACATTGACTTTTTGATAGGTACAAATACAAACTCTAAATCAAATAGTATATCTTCTAAAAAAAATACACTATTTCATGGTAATATTTCAGATATATTATGTACAAAGCCAATTTTGTCCTAAGCTGACGTGTGTATAAAATACAGTAGATATGGTTTATCTGCTGAATAACATGAAAATGCTCAGTCAGTATCATGCTTTTGATTTAGAATTTGCTGTTTCACAGTGGTTTGTTTTAATATGAATGCTGTAATTCAAAAAGCCAAAAGGTCAAGGTCTGCAAATTAACTGTGGCCAGACGTCCTACATACGCCGCTTCAGTTATATCAGTTATATCTACTACATCTTCCTAACACAAAAACACATTTTTTTCTCTTCTAATACTCCCCTTTACACAACACAACAAACATCTCTAAACTATTACTATGGTAAATGTTGAGGTAGTCAAGTATCTTGTTTTTTTACCTAAAAAGTTTAGCCTGTGGTTTTGCTGGCTCCTCTGTACATGCGGTAGTTTCCCATTCCTGATACAAACTGAGGAGTATGGGCAGAATGCAGAAACAGAGTAAAGAAAAAAAGACTGGACTAAAGGGAAAAACTCAGAGGGACTACTTTCAGTACAAGCAAACTTACTTTTCATCAGGCGCTATTACACATCTCATTCACATTTATTGGAGTCCATGCAGCATAATCAAGGTGCTGACAGGGGGAGATTACTCCAATATGTCTCAAGGCCCTAGAGCAGGGGTCACCCAAAGGACAAGAATGCAAAAGAACCTTCCTGAAGGCCAACAATGACCCGGACTAGAACCCTGCCCAAATGATGGCTGACATCCACTCACTCCCACCTCAACACTGAACCTTTCCTCTGCTGCACTCATTCTTCTTCTCTCTAGCTTGCTGCTTTCCAAAAATCCTGTTTCTTTACAGTTCTTCTTTCTCCTGCCTTCACTTTTTTTGGCTCGCCATGATTCTAATTGGTTTTGAGTTTTTATTCATTTTAATGCAAATTAAAGATGAAACTGTGGATTTTAATAAAGACCGGAAATTTAAAAAAATTTCACAAGTTCACAAGTAAAAAAGCTCTCTTTTCAAAGAACAGATACCACAGTCTGCTTGGTGACAAAGAGATATTACTGTGCAATTGTTCGACATACTGTATAAAAGCGGCATTTGTATGCAAAATCAATCAATATCCTGTCATTGCATGATGGCTTGGTGTTAATATCCTTAAAATCATTTGGTCTCATTTCATCATTATCATCAATCTGTCAGTTTGTTCTAAGTTTGTCTTTTGTCACTCTCGACTGTTTCCTGTTTTGGCTCCATGGATCCAGTGGTTGTTAATCAGTTGCTGGATTTCTGCAGTGCTGCTGCCACTGTTCTGCAGAACCCAGGAGTATGTGGCTTAGTGCCTTTCAAAGCTTGCCCGACTGCACTGGAACAAACAGACACAGCAAACCCAGCTTACTCTATGAGTGAACAGCTTCCACACATAAACAGCCTTTTGTTCAAGCACCCCCAGCCTCACCCCCAAGCGCTCTTTTTAAAAAAAGAGATACCACAGTCTGCTGGCCTTTCCCTAAGACAAACTCACTCGATTACACGGATCTGTCCATGGATTGTGTTTGCTGGTGGAGGCCAGGAACCAGCATCCAAGTAGAAAATGGAGAGATTGAATAAAGCAGCTTATATCTGATGGCCAAAGTTCTGATAATGCTGCGTCTTAAGCCTACCAGTGCACTAACAAAAACTGATCCAGTACCAGTATGTTATAAGAATGCACACAGTCTAATGTAAGTGAGGAGTTTGGATCTAGGTTGTAACCAGAGGCTATTCAAAGCATTCAACAGAGGCAGGCGTACTGCAAACACAGCCACTCAGTGTGTAGGCCACAGCATGACAGATCACAGCAGAGACAACAGGGATCAGAGCATCTGTGGGAACTGGCCCTGTTCACACTTCCAAATGTAACATGGCCAAAGAGAGTGTATATTTACTGGTTTGTTTGTTAGCAGCAGTGCATTTAAACCAACACCAAAGGGTAATTCCAGTTTATCCAACCCAGTATTCCAGCAAAATTTTGTTATGTATTGGCCAAATCTCCTCTGCGTGGGTTCTCTCCGGGTACTCCGGCTTTCTCTCACAGTCCAAAGACATGCATGGGGTTAGGTTAACTGGTGATTCTAAATTGGCTGTAGGTGTGAATGTGAGTGTGAATGGTTGTCTGTCTCTATGATTTAGCCCTGCAACAGACTGGTGACCTGTCCAGGGTGTACCCTGCCTCTAACCCTATGACAGCTGGGATAGGCTCCAGCCCCCCTGCAACCCTGAAATGGAAGAAAATGGATGGATGGATTGACCAAATCTTATAATTCCTGTACAGTGCCAAGTGAGAGAAACCACAATTTAGTACTACTATCCAACAGTTAACGCTTTAAATTATGCTTAAATGAAGCAAAAATATTTCACAAACATCAAGCATAATTAAGCATACTTGCTTAGATATAATGGGAATGGTGACTTAAACTATCAAAATTACACCCATGTTGTCAGTTTTCTCAACTGGTTCTCCAGCTTAGGCTTTGCAGGGGGGCTGGAGCCTGTCCAAGTTGAAATAGGGTGTGAGGCAGAAAAGACCTTAGACAGGCTGCGAGTCCATTAATGTGCCACCACAGAGAGCCGAACAACCATTCACACTTACATCCACACCAACCACCACCAGTAAACCATAATATCTGGACTGTGGAGGAAAATCAGAGCACCTGGAGGAAATCCATGCAGGGTAACCTACCCCACCCACAGAAACCCCATACATAAGGGTCTCAGCTGATCAGAATGCTCTAACCCAGAACTCTCTTGCTGTGCAGCAACAGTGCACAAATGTGCCATTTTATCCATTTTGCAAAGTAAACCTATCCAAACCCTACTGGCAAATTTTACAAAAAGTACTTAAGTGCACATTGCTTATACTCACTCAAGTGTTTGTCTGGACCTTTTCACTCACCATGTTTTTCCATCATCTTTGTGTGTATTTCAGAGTCAGGCTGCATCTTGTGGAGTATTCCTAGCCCATTTAGCAGAGTAAAGCGCATTGGCTCTCTATGAATGAGAGTGTACATTCATCCAACTTATCTCTGAGTGCAGACTTGGGCTCTGTGCCTTATTTTTTGCAGGTTCATACACACAACTCATGGACACACGCTAAATAGCTTCTTTATGCGAAGCTTAAGAATACAGTAATTTCCCAAACCTCTGGACTCATTTTGAGTCCAGATCAAATTAAGGGAAACATGGTGTGGTTGTTTTTTTTTGTTTGTTTGTTGTTTTTTTGTTGTTGTTTTTTTGAGACCACCAAGCTCCATTTGCACTGCCATGTAAGACTATTATAAAGACCATAGTTGCAGTGATAGGATACACTTCCTGTAATCATATTTCTAATTGCAAGCCTAAACCAAATTATGGAAAACCCAAATGTAGTAAAGCTCCGTATAGAAGTGAATAAAATTTAGCACATGAAAGTTCACATTGGCCCGTATTTGACTCCTGAATCTCCAGCTCCACCTCGCTCTCCCTGCCCCCACATCCCTTGCTCTGATGAAACCTACTCCTGCTGGTTAGTTTCAGAGCCCCTCCTCCACTCCCTTGCCACCCACCACTACCAAAAAAGAAGCTATCTTTGAAACAAGCTGCATTTATGCTGGCCCTGTCAAACAATGAGATGCTCTCTGGCTGCTTTGTGCTGTGGTTCTCTCAATGCAAACAGATTTCTGAGAACTGCTTTTTCATAGTCTCATCTACAAGGGGTAATAAATAAGAGTTCAGACAGCTAAACAAGCTGCTACAGGCCAAGAATAAGACTGCTGTTGTTAAAAAAGGCCAGCTTTCTATCAAAGCCCATTCAAAGAATAGTTAGGGTTTTGTAGGAATTCATGTTGTGCCTATTAATGAACATACAAAAAGAGCCATTTTCTTGATTTCTGGATGGCTACCATGAAGAATACAGTGAGCACAGGCAGGCGATGCCATATGTTAGGATGTGGATTTGGATATTTACCTCTGACAAAACACCAGTTATTTAAAAAAAGAAAAACAGAACTGAGCCACCACAGTGGTGGCACAGTTTCTTTTTTCTTTTTTTTTTGTTTTTGTTTTTTTTGTTTGTGACTAACAGTACGTTTATTTTCCAAAAGAGAATTCTAAAATAAGCTTAGGATCAGTCCCAATCTCTTTTCAGTCATCAAGCAGATTCGAATGGTTCTGAGATGCAAAAAGCTTTTGGTCTGCCCACAGGCAGAGCAAATCACTGAAGTGATATCCCTAAGCTACACTAAACTCTGTAATCAACACAGCACAGCTCACAAGTTGCTTATTGCAATGGGGTGTTCATGCTATTAGATGCATTTCCAAAT
>VVAS01057515.1:6666-16972 GCA_015103295.1 Ptychochromis oligacanthus
CTGAAAGGAAGCATAATGAGGCAGCAATGACGTTAGTCCTTTTTTAAATGAAGCATGCTAGTTTTTGCCAGTATCCTCTGTTCTTTGAAGGAACTATGATTCCATCTGTAAAACCACCAACCATCTGCTCCAAATGGTGTCAAACCAATTGTTCTCAAAAGTTGTTGACCCACTCTGTGGTAGTCTGTGTCATATATTTACCCTGTTCCTGCCTGAGTCCAGCATCCCACAGGCTTAGAAAACATAATGTACTGTTCTGACTCTTAATAAAACCCAGACTCAGGAATCAAAAGTTCATGGTTTTACAGAGATGTCCATGAGCAGCTAGAGGACACTTCCTAATTCCATCCAAAGCTAAGATGAAAAAGAAGCTGTGGTGTTAAAGATGCTCCTTTTTATTGTGCTTTTTGTACTGTATCTACCTTTGCATAGATAACTGCTTAGCATCACTTCATAAGTCAATAACTCGGTGGTGGCTGTGTATATCTCAGCTTGTTTTTTTTATGAATTTCTGCTCTAAATGTATAAAGCTATAGGTATAATTTTTTAAAGTAGGATATTACTCATTGTTATTAACCTTCATGAGGCCTTTTGTTGTGGTTTTAAATATACAAACACACTTACCAGTGTTTGCATCATTCCTTTAGACTGAGGGATGACAACCCGGAGGTCTGTCTTGCGGCTGGTAGGGATCAGGCTGTTCCCATGAGGTGGTAGAGGAGGAGGGGATTTTGGTGGTATGATCTTTCCAAATCCATTCACTGAACACAGAAATGTGGAAATGAGAGGGCATTTAAGAAGTGATAGTAATTAAACTCCAACTTTTACGTAAGTGTTGACTGTAACTACTTGTTAATAAGAATTTTGCAAGGGATATTTTCTTTTTAATAGAAAGCATCATGCGTATAGCACAAGTTTTAAATATTTAGAGCGTTGGAATGCACTTGAAAATGGAGTTGGGTATTACAGTCTCATGTCCACCACCAAGCTCTGCATGCAGACTGGAGAAAGTACAGCTATATATTATACAGGAGATAATAATGAATAATTCATCTTTTTTCTCTCTTGACATTACATAATGGCAGTGTTTCTGGGAGGGAGAGCACGAATATGAGAGGGGGTTATTATGCAAGGACAGTTTGTAGCAAGAGCTAAAGCCTAAAGCATAAGGGTAGAAACAGCTGAAACAAAAACCCGGAGGAATGACACTGAGGTGCATCTAGGCTCCTGGAAGAACACATCCCTCGTCTGGTCTCAGCGGACCAACGACAAAACCATCTTACACAAACTACCACTCCTTAAAGAAGAACTAACAGAACTTAAATCAGAGGAACCATGAACTATTTACCAGGACAGAAAGCAGAAAAAAATGTGAAGTAACATTTATTTTTGTGGACTTTTGTCTAATATTTCATTTTGTTGTAATTTAATGGCTAATTTTAGTCCCTGAAGGACTCTAAAAATAAAGAAAACAAGAAACTATTTGTTTGAACAGATCACACACAGTCGACATGCAGCTGCTCACATGGGATCACAGGCAAAAAAAGGTTTCAAATACTGCTCCACATGCAGGAAGTTGTGTTTGTGTGTATGCAATATACATGTCAGAGGATGTTTGTAAAGCCCATGTTGGATACATACCAGCGGGTCCAGATCCATTTTGCAGAGACAGCTCAGAACTGCCCTGCAGCCCACCTGAGGATAGATTTTTTTGTCACATTTTATGTTCAGCAAGCAACTGGAAACATTCTGCATACATCCAACTATGCTTCTTACCTTTTTTGCCTTTTTATTTTATTAGAAAGATTTTAAATTGCTCTAGGTGGTTCACTTGTCACCTGCTCACATACATTTTCAGCAGCAGCAGCAGCAGTGGTTTTTTCTATCACATCTTTGCAAAAAAAATAACAGCCAAACTGCTGTTTTTAATCAAAAACACTGTATTCAAATCAATATTTAAAAAAAATCAGAAGTCAGTAATTACTCCTGTGTATGCATGCTTCATCTCGTGCTTCTCCATTAAATACTACTATACTATCTAAGTGATTGTGATTCTTAAGCGACTGTCATCATCTCAGTGTGCAGTTAGTTACCAAAGAACAATGCAAAACATATTACTCGCCTTCACCTCCAGTGTTTGGAGATCTTTGTGAGGAGTTTATATTTCTGTGGAGGTGTGTGTGAGGTAAGGAGAGTATCCCACTATCAGCCAGAGCTGCTGTGGCTGCAGCTAGAGCCTGGGAAGTCGCCCCTCCTCCTCCCCCTCCTCCTGCACTGGAACTGTAGGCCATGCAGCCTGGTGCTACATGCATGAAGTGCTGCGGCTGTTGGCCTGTGGACTGAGAAGGTAGCAACAGATAAAAGAACAGATCAACAGTAAAATAAAATACATGTACTGGTAAAACATAACCGTGCTTTATCAGTTATTTTGTCTCCATCTTTGTCTGTTTCTTAAAAGTTTGTTTTCAAGTTAGTCTTCAAAGTGATCAGACATATAATCACCACAGCCTGTGGGACTGGAAGGTTTCATGGTTCATGAACCTACAGAGAAAATGTGAGTGGGAAAAGCCTGCAGGATACCGTCACTGAACAAACTACAGAAACAAAACATTGAAAACCCACAAAAAACATCAACGCAACTTACAATTTTATGAGTCTTCATCATGTTGTCAAACTCCTCATTAATCTTCTTGTATTTTTCTTCAGTATTAGGAGTGAGGACATAGGATGCATCAGCATCTGGGCTGTCACAGCCTCTGTGCTCCTTCTTGTTCAGGGCCTGTAAGTGAAACAAGAAGAGAGGATCAGCATTAAGTGCGAAAAAACTATTAAAAGCATTGGCAAAAAAATACATTGTTACACCAAGTTCTTTAGCAAAAGCTTAAGATTAGTAAAAATGTACATCATGAAGCAACATTTTGCCTAATAATCTGACTATTGAGAGCAGAGAAAGAAGAGAAAGCAAAGTCAGTATATAAATTGAATGTGAAACATATTACTAATTTAAGCTGAGGTATTGCCAAAAACAGGATGTGTATGGATATGGTTGCTCCCCATTTACTATTTGGTTGGAAAGCAGGAAGGACAACCAACCATGGAGAAGATTAGAAACCACATTTGAGTCTCCAAAGGATCACTGTATATACCTATTTTCCAAACACTGTGCCCATATTTACAGTTGTAAAGGTTTGCAATTAAAATCCGGCTGGGTTCTTTTTGTTTCTTGATGCAATAAGAATAGGGAACACATTTGAGTACACACACTGGAGTGATATTTCCATGGACTTCTCAGACACCATTTTACACAAATTTTGATTTACATAATAGTGTCTCTCTAAAGTGTTCATTATTTAAATCTATATACCAAAGCCTTGCAAGACAGTGATCACTAAACTTTAAATCATGCTATTAGCTCTACTGTATGAATGATCATATCTGTCAGTCAAATGGGCCCACTACGTTGGTTCTGACTGAAATACCGCAACAACTATCAAATGGATTGCCATAAAGCTACAACAATTCATGAGCCACAGATGACATGTTCTAATGACTTTGGCTACCCCCTAACTCCATGTAGTGCTACCAGCAGGATAAACGTTTCACATATCTAGTGAAATATCTGTTCATTTATTTAAATCGAATGGCACAAATGGGGTTCATTTGTGCACCACTGTATGGATGAAATGTGTTCCTTTGAGTAGAATGTCTCCGCAACTATTAGATGTATCCTACTGTAATTCATCCTGTAACTATTGGATGATGTGACATTTGGTTTGGACAGTCATTTTCCCCATCAGATAAACTGCATTAACATTAATGCTCCACTGGCTTACCATCATCAGGCCAGATGTTAAGCAGTTTTAGGACCAAAAATTTGCATGACTAAGCTTCAAACTAGGCTTTTATTTGTGTTTCACCATTTGTAGCCAGCTGAATCAAAATGTAAAAAATGTGGGACTTTTTACTCAGTCTGCACACACACAGAAAATAAACCTCCTCCCTAAGCTGTACCAATGCAGGAATAAGGAAACTTAATCTCCACAATTATTGATGAATAAGGCTAAACTGTAAAGTGCTCTTAGGCAAGATATTTAACCACATACATGATTATTTACTGGAAGTTACTGATCTCTTATTCAGTATTTTAAGAAACACAATAATACCAATTTCCACTTCTGGAATTCAGGATTTCAGTTTTTAATATGAGAAATTTTAATGTCTCAGTGTCTTACCTCTAGAGCACCATAGTACCTGAGTTCTAGCAAAATATAATCTGCCTCTATAGACTTTTGAGTTACTGTATGGCTTGTTTCACTTCATGAGTTTTGAAGCAGTGTGACAGACAAAGAGCTGGTCTGTGTAGTTCGGACGCTAAGGGTTTCCTTCCTCTAGAGAGAGGCTGCTCCATATAGCGGACTCACTCATCTATGTTCATACAAGCCTTTTAAACACAATTAACCACGGCAAACACATATTTTTTATGGTATGCCTAAAACAACTTTGAATTTAGTTGGGTGTTTGTAGTGGTGCAAGCTGGAGAAATAAGGAAATAAAAGACAAAGAGTTGGTTGTTAATGTATCCATGAGCGTCACTGAGAGTGAGCCATCAAATTAGATTCATTAGTACAACTCATGTGTCTGTGGAGGGTTGTATTACTACTGGCAGTGTAGCTTAGACAAATCTGTACAGTGCTGTGGAAGGCAGTGCTGGTATGGAAAACACTGCTGGGTTAGAACTACATTTATGGTAAACATTAAAGGCCAAGACAAGTATCACTGATCACAACCATTATTTATAGTTATTATACACTCACCAGCAACTTTGTTAGGTACACCTGTTCAGCTACTCGATAATGCAAATATCTAATCAGCGAATTCAACAACTCATTGCATTTAGGCACGTAGACATGATCAAGATGACCTGCTGAAGTTCAAACCGAGCATCAAAATGGTGAAGAAAGGTGATTTAAGTGACTCTGAACGTAGACTGGTTGCTGAGTACCACTCCTGCCAGCTGAAAACAGGAAACTGAGGCTACAATTTGCAAGGCCTCACCAAAATTAGACTGATTAGATTGGAATCGTATGCAATCTACCATAGATTCTTTTAATGACAGATATTTCACATTCATTTTGTAGGATATTTAATGTTGATAAATTAACTAATGTAACCTTTTGCTGACAAGTTTGTTAATAGCTTCCCTATCCTTACATATCCAGTAGATACAACACATCACTAGCATTCATTTGGAGTCATGTGCCTGGCCACTAGACACTAGTGCTGTGCTTGATCCCCCACTATCTACTTAAGGACATATAATATTTTTCTGTTTATCTGTTTAATGCTCCAATTTGTTCACCAGTTAGTTGCCAGCTGTATTTGTCTGTGTTTGATGCTGTTGCTTAGTGGGGTCGTTAGAGTTTTTCTTTCCTGGAAACAACTGTCTGCTGCAGCATGGATAAAATAAGGTTGATAAAGCCTGTAACACCAAGACAATAAGCTAAAAGATGCTGAAATTCTCCCGTGGATTATAGGCCTATGTAAGTACATTAATAAGTGATGGTACATTTAAAATATTTAACATCAACATGTGTCATGTATTAAAATAGAAGAAGATATATACTGTAATCCCCAATGCACATAAAATCAAGTGAGGCATGGAATTTGTACTGCCAGCTGGTTTAGAATGATTAAGTTCAGATGGCTTCAAATACAGACAGATGAGTTGATGGATGGAAATTTACAGTACCTGGTCTTTGGCAGATGAGTCATTGTAAAAAACAAATCATACCAATATCATGCAAGCCTGTACAATGACATAACATCTCTGGTATCCATCATCTCTGCTCATCTCACGTCATAGCGTGAAATGGAAGGACCAACAGATCAATTCACCATCCAGCTGACTGTCTGTTCACCACATGTCCTCTGCATTCCCAGACACTAGTAGTTACTCAAAGCTTTAAAAACGCACTCACAAATCTATTTTCACAACTGTTGACCACTTAAAAAGTAACTTGCTCGGTTCATGTTCAATCCACTGGCTGCTCATTTCAGTACTCTAGTAAATTCAAGCTGAACAATTCAAATACAAAGGATGCACATGTTTTCTGTCTATTTAGTTCTGGACAAGCTTTACCTAATTCTGTCTGACTGCTTGTTTGTTGGACCCTTTGTCTGACAATTATGTAATTTTGTCTAATTATGGTAAGGGGTATTATGGTAAATTATGTGGGTTATATAAGCAATTATTTGTTATCATTTAAAATGACAGGTAGCAAAGACATTATCCATCAGTAATTTAAAAATGCTACAAATTACAGATAATATGGCCTTGATGTGTACGGCAAAGGAAAAAGGATGCAAGATGCACCCAAATTTGCAGAACTCCTGTAAAAACCCGAGGTCCATTGTGTCTATCCATCATCATACTGTGCATTCTTTTCAGCAAACAAATGACATGTCCATCAAGAAGACTCAGGTGCACACCAATTGCAAATACAGTAAAGTACTGCAATATTACATATCTGTCTTTTGACAAGATTGGCACAGGAAAACACTGTGATACATAACCCACACTTTACTGCAATAAATGCACTGGAATGTGTCTGTGTAAACAAGAAGCCCAGGAATGCTGTTTAAAAATTCATCTGTGCTTTCAGGAACTAAAATCTAATGTTTGTCATGTGAAAGTAAACTCAGGCACTAAGCCTCGACTTAGCTGTTGATTAAGATCAAATGATCTCACTAATATCTATTCTGGCCCAACTGTCACATTAACAACAGAAAAAAAGATGCAGGACTAGCCACAGTCTGGCTGCTTGATGGCAATCAAAACCTTTTAAACATAGGCATGCTAAGGTATATGCACTGTAAGTCTTCCAAGTACCTCATAAATATATATGCTGACATAACACCAGAGCAAAATGTGCCATTCCAGCAATGAGATTAAGCATATAATGACTGTGTAATTATTATTAATGATGTGAGGAGATGTGAGCTGAGCTAGTTTTTAGTTGCTCTACTTCAGGAGTTTATTAGTCCTCAATCATTCTCTGATTCAGGTGTGACCTCTGCTTGACCTTGCAATAGAAGGGAAGGGAATACAGCTGTTATCAATCATGTGACCACACCATATCTGAACGTTACACACCATGTTAAGATATCTTTGAAGTAAAAAAAAAAAATTAAATGAACTGTTTTCTTTAGAGATTTGACAGTGAATAGAGTAGACCTAGGAGAGGAGGATATACAGTATGTCTTTCCACAGATGCTGGTTCAAACCACTACATCATGTCTGGGCACTGGGAACTATCTTAAAGTGACTGTTAGAGGATATGAGAGTGTGTGTGTGCCCTTATCATCTCAAATGTCAAAGTCGGCTTTAGTGGATCTCCAAAGGCAGCTGGATCATTGCCACCATGAGGCATGAGCTGCACCGCTAAGCATCTTGACATGTGAGGGTGATGTCTTGTTCCTCTCGGGGCAGCATCAAAGATAAAATAAGGCCCCCTCTTTTTCTGGAGTGAGTCTTTTCCAGCCGGGTGATTACCCTATAGGCTAAGAATAGGCCAGGCACGCGAGTGCTTGAGAAGTGATCCAGTGCATTTCAGGCAGAGAAGAGCACAGCTCACATACTTCCAAAGGCACACTTACTTTTCACAGATTACTTTCGTATGAAGCATCCTGTCACACTGAACTAAACCAAATCAGCTGCTGTGCTGTTTGCCACAGTGCCAGGTCTCATTGTGTTGTGGTTTTCTCTTTCTGTTATGCTTTTCATTCATCTCTGTGCTCAGCAGGCTGACAAGGGCGCACTGCTGCATACCTTGGACAGCTGCTCTGTTGTTGTTGAAACTCAAGTCTGCTGGACACAAACTTGTCTCAATTATTATGACAAAAGTAATCTGTCAGCGAGATTAGCTTAGCAGTGAGGACTTTGTAGCTGTTTTAGCTGGCAGGCCATTATCATTGCTGGCTTGCTGTTTTCCACCTCCATTTAAGGTTGACATTACACTTTTATCTCCCACATATGGAGTTATGTTTCAGAAGACCTACTTCTTGTAGTCAAACAGAAATTAAAAGTCAGTTTAGCTGAGAAATTACAATGTAACTATGGACATATATTATTGGATCAGTAACAACAGTAACATAGTTCATTAGGTTAATTCCTTTTTAACAATGTTTACCAATGTTAAACATTGTCTTTCTCTTACTCTCTTGACTCTGTATGCTAATCTGTCTCATCGTTAGAAACATGTTGCTATACATGGAGTCCTGAATTTACAGGCTGACTAGTTTTGTGGAATGAACCCGACCCATGAAAGGGAGATCAAACTAGTTTAACCCAGTTTCCTGCTGCCATATTTGCCACATTTACTTCAATTATTAGAGAGGTCCAGGACAGTTATGGTAAAAATCTCGGAGAATAACAAAAATTCACTAAGTATTACTGAAAATACTGACTTTGAATTTAAAATCATTATAAGAAAAGTATTTTTGACTGTAGTAATCAGATTGGACTTTTATTAACAGTAAAATAAAAATGTTCAGACACCTGATGGTGTTTAAGATTCAACTAGAGGGCATCAGCTTTCCGCTTTGAGGTGAAAAAAAAACTACAGTCTGTGATTCACTGCTATGTAAAAGCTTGTGACCAATCCTGTCACGAACAACACATTAATAAAGTTACTGCTGTTGTGCCAAGTATGTTAATGACTCCAGTTCTTGTTTTTTGGGATGCTTATACAGATCCTATAGGTAACCCTGTAAAGCTGCAGGTATTTAATAAACTCAGGAAAGCTACATTAATTGGTGAAGCTAATTCATGACGTCAACTTAAGCCCAAAAACTGTCTCTGTGACAGTATTATGGACCCGTGTTGATGCTTAGATGTGGAAAAAGCCTGATTCGTCCTCTGTAGGAAAAAAAAAAGCCTGTTTAAACTAACTATTTTTTACAAGGGAGGGGCTCTCTGATGCTTGATCTTTATTGTGCTGTGAGATTTATTTGGGCCGCATGCGACTAAAAGTGAAAATGTGTGTGTCACACATGAGAGCTGGCAAAAAACAAAGACTTGCTTTGGTATAGTAAAAGTTGGCTTTTACAATTAATCTTATTTCTCTAAATGTTCAGCTATTTTTTTAAAGCACTTGTTGAAAAGGGGATGTTTATTATATCTATAAGATATGGTATACAGTCTGGTGTTTCTACTATATGGTAAGCAACAGACGAAGAAAATAAAGCTGCTAATACAGTTCGTCTGATAGCATAATTGACTCTCAGATGTCATCCAAGTCAATGCCATGGATAAGGTTTGCACAAAATATGCCCAAAAAAGATGAAGTATTGCTAAAGTTTATCAAATACTGAGACGAATTCAAACTTCAATTTAAATTTATATTTACCTACCCTTCCTAACAACCTAAAGAGACAAAGTATGTTGGTATTATAGTGGCAGTGCTCATGTGCAAACTTCCTTTGTGTGTCAAAACCATCCGAGCTATTTGTGTGTTTAAGAGATAGTCATCAGCAAGCATCATATTCCATCAAACAATGACAATGAATCCAAAGAAGCTTTCTGCCTCTCCTTCCTGACATTGGAAGACTGTTGTAGCCAGTGGCTTCTACTTTACACATACTCAAATTTCATGCTTAAATGTTGCAAATAGACTGACCAATATGTAAAAGAACACCTCTCACTTTCTAAGCTTTGTTTTAACCAGCTTGTCTGTCTGCGTGACATTTGTGGGAATAAACAAATAAAGGCTTAAAGCAGGCAAATCAAGGCTGGCTATTGGCTTACAGAGCTTTCACAGGTGTCTGCTTGTGGTTAACAGCAGAATAGACAGGGTTATACTCTTTAGAATCATTATGGGCAATATTAATGATGCATATTAACAGCCTCCACCACCACCACCATTACTACATCTAAAATTAATTCAGTGTTCAATGGTTGTAGTGTTTGCGAGATTTTCCAGGTTCACATGCATGTTTCTGTACATCTATAAACCTGCATTTGCACTTGGTTTTGTTTTTCTTTTCAGCACAGTAGCTGCAATTCCCCTTGAGAAACAATGTTAAATTTCCTGGGGAAAGTGAAACATTTGAGATATTGGTAAAACAGAGGACACTGGAAAGAAGACGGATAGAAAACTTGGCCATACTCTCTTGACCCAATCTTAAAACCTGAAGCTCCTCTTTTCCACCGGAGGCATTTTGGAAATAAATACAGATAGTTTGGGAAGTTTGGGTTCCTTTACAGTTAGCATTTGGTACAGCTGTGTGTGTGTGTGTGTGTGTGTGT
>VVAS01057528.1:0-16780 GCA_015103295.1 Ptychochromis oligacanthus
GTAATGATTCCTATGCTTTGCTGTCTTATCTTTTAGCATTTCACCTCCCCAGCCCTCTGAAATTTTCCATTGTTCAGCACACACAGGAACAGATGAACCAGTACCTAATGCAGCCCCTTCTGTCAGTGCACAGGGAGAGCGGACAATATCAGCCATATTACAGGGGCTGCTGCTCACACGGAGTGCTTAATTCAAGTAGAAAGATTTATGTTAACAGAGAGTAGCCATACTTCCCAGGTCTAAACAAAGTGCATTTCACTTTGGCTACCAGCCTTTTCGGCTCAAAAGGTTATACCTGATGGATATGTGTTGTGAGCATTTCAATTAAATGTTGATTTCCAGTCTAGGTATTAAGCATTTTACAAGAAAGGCAAACCAGAGGAGAACTCGGAGAGCCCTAAAAAAGTAATTTAGATTGCATAGACTGCATAAAAATGCTACCAAAATATAGCAATTTCTTACTTTGCCCATGCTTCACCTCTCTACCAAGTTTCATGCAAATTTGACTTGGCAGTTTTTGCATAATCTTACTGATGGATAGAAAAACAAACAGCACCTATCGCACAGATTTTTCTTGGCAGAGGAATACAGTGTCAGATACATTGAACAGTTTTCTGTAAATTTTTTTTTTTTTTTTTCCCCATTTCCCATTTTGTGAAACACTTAATCAGTTTCTGGAAAAGAGTCAGGTAAGAAGGTCAATACCTCAAATGAGGGAGTTAAATCTGAAGCTTCAACTTGGTTAGTATGATTATTGTAAAGACCGAATCACTGGTTCTATCCTAGCAGAAGCAAAATCTGCACCAACATGTACAGAAGTGGCACATAACACCCAATAATTTGCACTTTTGATTAAACAAACAGGATATAATCCAGAAATTGAATGAGGGCCTTCCAAAAAATGTGACCCAATCCTCATGTTTGGACAACTCGATTATCTAATTTTTCTGTGCTTGCAGTGACTGATGTCTGGTACCTCTGTATGTGATTTCATAGATAGTTCTCTCTTGTTTTCAGATCACTGGAGCACACACTGCTACCTGGTATGTTTGTTCATTCTGATTAACTACTCTGGACCAGCTGCCCCCCTTTATCCCCCTGCAGTGTCAACAGGACTCCTCTCTGCTTTCTCTGCCACACAAACCAGCAGTGTAGTGGGAGGCAAACAGAAGGCAGTGACTTTCAACAGGCTCATGGTCAACATTGGAGGGGATTTCAATTCAGACAGCGGCCACTTCCGCTGCCGCATCCCAGGGTCCTACTATTTCTCCTTCTCTGTGGGGAAATTTCCCAAAAAAATGCTTTCTGTCATACTGGTGAAGAACGGAGAAGAGGTGCAGGCTATAGCTTATGATGACTTCCGCAAGAAGGGGAGAAAAGTTCAAAGCCAAAGCGTAATGATCAGTTTGAAGAAAATGGACACTGTGTGGTTGCGCTTGCAGCCAAGCCCCGAGTATGCTTTGTACAGCAATGCTGGGCCTTACATCACCTTCTCTGGTTACCTTCTCTATCCTGACGTCATGGCAACCAGCTACATCAGCAACCACCTGTCCACACCTGCCCTGCCCTACCCAAACTGCCCACCTCAGGCCAGAGGTCAAACACAGCAGCCACGGTCTGCCTTCTCAGTAGCACGGACATCCACCCTCATGGGTCAGAGCAGCAGACAGCAGGAAAAGCCACCTCTCACCTTTGATGTAGAATATGTCAACATAGGGGGTCATTTCAACAAAACCTCAGGCCGTTTCACTTGCCACTTCCCGGGGGCATACTTCTTTGCCTTCACTGTGGGGAAACACCCTCGTAAGGCTGTTTCAGTGAAGCTGATGACTGGGAATGGCGAGGTGCAGGCAATGGTGTTTGATGATGATACATCAAAGAGACGGGAAATGCAGAGCCAGAGCTTGTTGCTGTCTCTCAGCAGGGGTGACAGTGTGTGGCTGTACAGTCAACAGGATGAGCGCTTTGCTGTTTACAGCAACCAGGGCAGGTACACCACATTTTCAGGCTTCCTAGTTTATCCAGATACAGAAACACCTGCCACCAACCAGGAGGATAGGGGTCAACTATAAATGTCTGAACCTTTTTTCCATGTGGATGAATCAGATAGAATTTTTAATCTGTGGTCAGCATAGTGTAAGTGCTTTCTCTTTCTCTCTGTCTTGTTTTTAAAAGCATTTTGTTAGCTTTTGTTAAATAACTCCAATATTTCCAAGGGTATAATTTGTTGCCACAAGATGGTGCTATGACACAATTATGGTTGCTAACCAGCAAACCAAAGCTGGGGCCTTCCCTAAAGTGCAATTTGCTGCAAGAAATTTTTTGATAAAGTTTGGTTTTTGGTTCATAGATACATTTATTTGAGAATTGTCGATGTAAAAAAAAAGTGAATGTTGCATGGCAAAAAAAAACCTTTGTAAATGATGTAAAGTTTATTCAAATCTACAGTACGTACTACAAAAATAAAACTTAGAGTTGCACCATGTTAATGTTATTATTTAACTTTTATATTTTAGATAGATCTGATTAAATGATTTCTGTGTAATTTGGGAAGAGCATCAATAAATTTGTTTACTTCAATGAGTTAAATGAGTTTTTTCTTCTAAATCAATCAAATGTTGCTTTGAGGACGAGAGTAAACTTCATGAGAATTTCTATAACACACTACACCTGATAAATGTGTCTTTCTTTCAAAACACGGATCCCCAGATGTTACTATTTCTAATTCAGCTATTAAAGCTTCTGATTCATAGTGCGATTACCACCAGAAGGAAACAAAGAAAGAAAGAGCCAAAAATTAAGCACAAGAGTTTCCAATAAATAATGGTCAACAACAATCTTAAATATTTTTTATTGGCTATTAGAAAATTGGCTAAAACGTGCCAAAAAACACAGTTGTAGCCCTTTAATTGAGGTTCCTTTGTTCTAGTAGATGGTTAACTATAGGCATAAATAAGGAATGAAAAGGCAATGGTTCTGGAAAATGTAAAAATGAAAGATTATTATACATATTTGATCAAGGAAAAAGGTGATAATAATGTTTTTTTCTGATGTTTACTATTTATTGATTGCATCCCATCTGCTGTGACTAACAATTATCAAAAATGTTTCCAAGTAAACATTTTTTCTTGAAAACATTCTCATTTATTAAGGCAGATCATAGGATTTACCCATTATCAAACTTAATCTAAACCTTCCACTTCTTAGGAGCACCATCTTGGCTTTGACGAAGTTCCAGTGTTTGTACTTGTTTGACTAATCAATATGTTTTACATGACGCACACAGTGAAAAAAAGAAAAAAAAAAGTTTGCCAAATCCCAACCTTTGAACAGGAGCCTCTTTCTGCTGTGCATGGTTAAAAATAATAGTAGTGTGAGCCATGACAAAAACACAAACAGAACTCTAAACCAATCACTACATGACTAATGCCATCAAGGTCAGGCACAACAGAAGCAAACAGACTGGGACAGGATTTAATTCCACATCATCAAATCCTCCACTGTAAATATGCACTGGAGCCAAGCCATAATGTTGTCTTGTACATTAATGTCCATGTTATCACCCCTGTGTTACCACCTTCTTCTCTTGTCCTGGTGTGTCACTGCACATCCCAGATCTCACAGAGCAGCGGGGTAAATTTGTGGTCGCTCATTCTCCAGGATGAGAGCATCTCTGCATGGTAGTGGTTGAGTGTTCTCAACTCCGTCAGGCGGCCCAGGAGACGAGCGAAGTACTGTGGCTCCTGCGGATGCTGCAGGGCACACACCTTCCTCAGCAAATCGAGCATGGGCTCCTGAAGTCTCTCAACAGCCTGATGATCTTTCACATAAGGCCGATCTGGGGAAGTATGGAGTGGATAGCAATTATCATCTTAAGAAATCAAAGATTGAATCAAAGATTGATTTGGGAAACATAACAAAACACCTCTGAATCGATACAGTCAAAGCTGTTTCGGCCGCTCACCTGGTGTCAGGATGGTTATGGCAGTGAGGAGAGCCTGTTCCTCCTGCACCATGTGGAGTTCACCAATGCTTTTGTAAAAGTTGAACATTGGTGTGATAAATTCCTCTGATATACCTGCAGAAAAGAAAGCAACATATTTTTATTTTTAAATATAAATAGAATGTTAAAATATTCACAGTAAATTGGAACAAGTAAGCCCCCCTTAAAAATTTATAAAGCATAAGAGTCAAGGACAGACACTGAACCATGTAAGGGGCTGTTTCTTAAGCTTTGGTTTAATTACTTAAAGTACATGGATAGTAATGTATAAATAGTGCCTCATTTAGACTGATAATGAATTGTTGCACAACACAAAACAGAGAAGGAGCAAATTGACAAATTAAAGAGTAACTTTTGATGATCTCAACCAGGATTTTCTGACTTGGTGTTATTCATTGCTGCTTTATAGCCAGTGTATGCCAATACTAACCTATTTAACCATTTTTAAACAGGGGTTTATACTGACTGGAAGTACTCCGAACACTAAGATTTACACTTAGACACAGTAAACTGACTTTCCCAAATAAATACCTTAATGTCTTTGATCTGCAGTTGTAAGCAGATAATGTTAGTCTGTGCGCTAACTTGATGAATTATGAAGCAATGTCAGTACAGAGCAAAGAAAAAAAAAGTGTAGTTTTATAGTTTTAAGATGCACAAACGGAGAGGGCCTGTCTTACGTAACAGCCTGCACTTTGATCAGGACATGCAGTCTTGCTAGATCTACTGTGATATTCCTTGTCTATAAACTCAAACAAAGCATGAAAACTTGAAACATACAGTGAAGTCCTTTATGGTTCATATAAAATACATTATGTTTTAAACTTTTACAGCTAATATGATCAGAGTGGAGTCAGACTTTTGCAAAATGCATTTGATTTTTTTTCCAGAAATCGCTCAAAGCTAAATAACTAACACAAATATTACACGCTGTAAGGTGGATGTGCTCTGTTTTATTAAACAGCTCTGTTGTGTTAAACTTGAGAAGAAGAGGAGAGGGATGAAGACATGAGAGAAGCAAGGCAAAGGAGATCGCCCAGAAAGAGCAGAAAGAAAAATATGCAGAAAAATATTCTTTGCAGTTATGATCGAACTGTGAATTTAATAGTCTGAGTGAACTGATGTCAAGGCATAAGCCATTACTACAAAATGCAACTGCAAAATTATTTGCATTTAATTGTATTTTTTTTTTTATCAACAAACATTTGTAAAAAATTAAAATACTGTCAGTGCACTACAGTACAGTCAGACTAGGCTCATTCATCTCTAAAAATGTCATTCTTAAACTAAGCCAAACTTAACAAATATCACCTTCACCACCTTTCTCTGATTTTAGCCAGTGATTCAATAATAAATAAGGATGCATATTTCAAACTGCTCTCTATATAATTTAAATGTTTTTTATTCAGTTTGCTCTTGCACATTGGCAGAAGTTCCTGTTTTCTAAGCTCTTCGGCTAGCAGAGGGTGTCTGTCTGCTCGGACGCATCATCGAGCTTTCAGAAATGCCAGTGGGGCTCAGAGGGAGAGAAGTGGACAATAGCACTCTTGATGTTTTGATAAGGAACAATGGCCTCCTCAGACAGCTTTGCTCACTTATTCTCCCAGACTGGCCTTTAGTGTGAATATCTCTTATAGCCACCATTCACACCAGAGCAGCAGCGGTGACGCACACACACTCCTGCCATCACCGCTGCTGTCTGTCTAAACTGTCCAACCTGGTTGACATAATGACACCTCACATAAATATAATGATTTTTTTTTTAAACCAGCAGGAAAAATAGGGGGATATATGTGTAAATAGAGAGGCAGCAAACAACTATAAATTTGAGAGAAACAGCAGAAACAACTCATGTGTTTTAATAAATTAATCCCAGAAGAGCTGCTCTCCTTCATCTGGATGCACATGTACCCCTAAACAGAGTGAAACAGTACCCAGTGAAGGTGTGTGTTAATGTGTAATCCACACCCAGCCAGAGATCAACAGGTCAGCACACACAACCCAGCTGCATCACACAGATCAAATATTAATCAAGGACCTGACAAGGCTTAGCTGCCTGACTGCAAAGGACCAAGCCTGCTGAAGGTCATGATTTAAGAGTTAATATATTGTAGTTACACATGTTAAACGTTACATCTGGTATTAGTCACAGCATTTAATTTACTAAGTGCTGCACAAACAGACACATTAGGTGCTGCAGTAGACTCACCACTCTTGCGTATCCTCTCCTCTAAAAGTTGTGCATGTCCAGTGGGCATCTTTTTGTTGAAAACCTGAGCTGAGCGTAGAAACGTGGCTTCCACAGCTGAACCCTTCAGCAGAGCAATCTGATCTTCATGATCCAGAGACAGAAAGCCTATGACAGCCATAACACCAGTCATTACAATAGGCAAAAAATACTGAGGCAACTTGTATTTTTATTTACACTCCCAGCATCTGTTGTGCCTCTGGCCATAATCTTAAGATAAAACTCTGCAGTATACTGTACAGGATTGGCAAAACAGCAAAAAAACAGAAAACAATACCTGGAATACTTTTTGTAAACTCCACCAAAACTTGAACTTGACTTGTTGCCACTTCTGTCAATAGGAGAAAGTTCTCCTCTGTGCTGTACTGTTCTTGTAGCTGAAGGAAAACAGCAGGAAAACAAATCAGCGGAAAGACAGAGCAAACACCAAAAACACCACAAAGCAAGGCAATAAACCAGCCTCAGCATGTAATCATGCAAACATTATTTCACCCAACAGGCTGGTGTTGCCTGACTAATGTTTGTGCATACAGGTTTTTTGTTTTAAGCTGCATTCCCCACAGCCAGTTTTTCAGCAGCAGTGTTTGCTGGGTTGTATAATATCAATAATTCTGTTTAAGATACTGTACCAGCTTTTTAGCAACATCCTGAGGAATTTGATGTTTGTTGTAAGCATCCACAATGACTTTCATGAGTTCCTGCTGCTCTTTGGTGATTTCAACCTTTTCCTGGATTTAAACAGAAATCAAAAATGGCGCATTGTTATGTGAAAGCATCTTTTGTCTGTTTATTTGAGAGTGTCAGTGAGGTCATGAAGACACTACAGATGCTGTCTTTACCTTTGACAGTCTGGTGGTGGAGGTGACCTGTTTGTTGTCTGCGTTGTCTGGCCCCTCCGTCTCATCTCCAGTCGACTGTCCTGGGGAGGCCTTGGTGTTCTTCCGCAGCCTTTTAGATTTACACTGGATCTCTGTCAGCAGGCCTGTCGGTAGTGACAAAGGTTCCACTTTGTGTGTTAAATACCTTACAGGTTTTTATCCAGCAGCAGTTCTGAATGTTTATTTTTTATCTATGATGCTTTTGATCCAACTGATTACCATCGATACGCAACTAGTAGACAAATTACTTTTGTAACTCTCTGTGTTTACTTTTTTAACATTATATCCACTTTGATTTGCTCTCTATCAAACATGCAATTCAGTTTCTGCCAGGATAAATATGCAAATTTGGTATGTTATATCATTTAGTTGGTAATTTTTGTCTTTTTTGTTAGATAAAAAAATACACTGCGACTGCCATTTCTTTAGATTTCTAATTGGCTTTGTTCAACTGAATAATTACTTTAGACTTAAGATAACACTGAGAAAAAGTTCTCAATTTACCATCTGTTTTCTCACATTATGACCAAAAAACTAACTTGCTTGGCTCTTGTTGAGGCAGCAGATAGAGAGAGTTGTGAATGCCTTCTATCCTGCATTATTCATCACAGCTTTTCTGTACTATTTATGAGCAACAGGAGTCCAGTCTCTCATCCTGCTCTTTTCAGCTGACAGCTCTATAATAGACCCCAATAATCCTCGAATACCCAGCTTCAGAAAAGTATGCGGTCCTGTTTACAGATTCTGCCTTCACTTTGAGGTACACTCAGTATTTGAAACTACAGAGACATTGAAGTTTAGATAACGTAAGGCAAAAATCACTCTAGCAAATCCAAGTCAATGTCATCTTCATATTTTTCTAAATGCAGCTTAAGGTTTCTGTTAAACAGATTCTATTCCTCTAACAGTAATAAAAGTTGATCTCTTCGTCTTCTGTGATACATAGTGACATACAATCCCCCAGTAAAATTCAACAGCCCTCGTCAGCATGGAAAATGAATGCTTACCTGTGACAGCCTCTCTTGACACCAATAAATAGACACTACTGTGTTTGCATGTGGACAGTCCAAATACTTTTGAAATATGTTTGCACTAATTTTTTTATTCCCCAACATACTGATTAACAACTGCTTCAGCATCCTGTCATGCATGAACAACAACGAGCGGCGACACTCACATTCTGCCAGCATGCCCATCTCCTTGCACTTTCTTAGCCGGCACTCCTGGCATTTCCTCCGCATGTACATGTCCATCTCACAGTTTCCACCACTCTTGCATTTGTACACAGCGTTCTTTGTAATGCTCCGTCTGAAGAAACCTGAACATGGTAAAAACATATCATTAACATTGTGGGATGCCAAGACATTTTGAACTTTGACATACACATGGGCTTTGCTCAGCTAATTTTGTGATTGTCAAGGCATTTGATGCAACGTTCAGAATCTAAATTGATAGTACAAGAGCCTAGATAATAACTGATTAAACATATTCATATTCAGATGTATAGCAAACCCTGATGATACAGTATACTGTTTGATAATTTTTAAAATTATTTTTGATTATTTTATTCCTTTACAGTTTAGATTGTGAATGGTTAAGAACTGACAGAAAGAATGAGAGGCAAGATGAAGGCCAACAAATATTAATCTATTTTAAGCACGAAATATTGTCAGTAGTTAGAGTATGTGAGTGGATGGTGTGGTGTTGGTTAGTTTGAGAGGCACAAATGAAACAAATATGCATTGGTTTATTGGCCTTTATCCTGATTCTCACTCTTCTTGTTATGGCTTCTGAACCAGGTTGTGACAGAATGCAACCATAAACATTTTTAATAAGGGTCTATTAAATTTGGCTATTAAAAAAAAATTCTGAAGCCATTCAAGATAATGAGTGGCACATTTTATATTTGGAAAAATAAGCCTGTAAAGTACTGTTCAAGAATTTCTGCATTGCAATATTTGAGTTATTTCTTTATTTTTGGGGGTCATACATATTCCTATGTCATTGAAAAGCTAAGTTCTGCTAAAATATGGTATCAGTTTATCGTTGCCATTGTGTCAGTGGCATAGTGCTTTTGCTTATGCTGAATGTTTCCTGTTTTTGTGATACTGATACTTAAAAGTAAATAAAAGCTCAGAATAATTCCCAGAGTGTCCCATTCAGATTCCAGCTTTTTATAAATAACAGAGTGTTGCTATAATCAGATATCACTTAAGTTACTCCTTCACTAACTGTTCTAATATTGCTGCAGAGTGAACCCAGCTGGCTTTAATCCAGACACCACACAAATAAGTAATACCCGGACAACTGGCATGTACTCTGTCTCACACACACACACACACATGCTCAGAATAACTGTGGAACAGTTACCAGACATTCTGACATCATTAAGCACAATGGCATGCAGTAGTGTAACTGATCTCAGGTTGCTCGTGCATTGTACAGCAGAAAGCTGAGAAGGAACCCAATCTGGTGGCAGTACCGGGTAGACCTGAGCCTATTCTCAGTCAAATGGCAGGACAGGTCAGCAGCCACACTCCTGGCATTGTCCCACCTCACAGTGTGGAATTACACTCATATCATTTTACCCTGTCATTTGGCAGGATCCACACCAAATCCACAGTGTCATAAAGACATGGTGACAGCATAGTGGTGGCCTTCAGCAGTTCGTCCCCAGGTTAATGATTTGTAAAATGGACAAAAAGGGTTGTAAAGTCCTTGCTCTTACTGTAATATTGCCTCATTTTATTGTTTTTGTCCCCTTAAAATCAGCTTTAAACCTTCCTTTATCTCATGAAGTCACTGAATATGGAATCAATGGCATTTTGTACTCAGTGTGTAGCAGCTGTAAAGGATAAAGGATTGCAAAAACTGTTTTTACAGGTATGAAGTTCAACACTAGAGCTGCTTAAAAAGGGGATTCCCTACTGCTGAAGAACTCTGGAGCTAACAAGATTTAAATAGCACATGTTTTTTCTTCTCCAGCTGTTTGAACTGTAGATTTAAACATCGTCATCATGACTAGTCCCTAAAAGTCAACAGCTAAAGACCATAACATGATTTTGGAATGTGGGGCAAATGTCATTCAACTCGTTAGTATGCAGGTATATACTAGAACTGCCAGCAAACAGTACAAACACAGTCTGTATTGGATGAATACTCAATACTTTGATTTTTGTCTAAAGAGCTGATCATAGATATACTACCCACAACAAGCAGTTTTTATGTAGGACATAGTTCATTTTCCCCCTAATTATACAAAGGCATCATGGACTATATATTTGTCTTTCTTCACTTTTGATTGTATAAAACAAGCAGCATAAACTCTTGGAAATTGATCATGAAAATATCTGACAGATGAATCAGTAATGAAACTTAGTTGAAGCAGAGGTGCCCCCAAAGGGGTGACCCAGGGTGGCACTGTCTCCCCCTGAAATGTGATTGACCCCCATTCTTAAAATGGACAATGTGCACAGAATATTTTGATGCTAATACTTTTGTACATTCGCCTTGCACATGAAAGGTTGCTGGTTCGATTCCAGCCGGAGACACACATCCCCCTAGGGCATCCGGCGTAAAACTGCCAAATAAAACATGCAGAGGTACCCGCTGTGCTGACCACTTGTGCCAAGGGAGCAGCCGAAAGTAGCTTCTTCTTCATGCTGTAGGGTGGGTCAATCTTTTCATTAACAGGTTGCTGCCATATGAGTCTGCAGGGTCCCTCAGTTTCCACAGCTTGCTCATGACATCTGGTTTAAACCACAATGAGCGCGATAATGAAACTGCTCAGCTCAAGCCTTCACAAAGAGACATCACTAAATAGTGGATGATGTCACTGTGGCTACATCTTATTTTAAGTAAAGGATTTTATTACTTCTTCCACCCCAGTTTTGAGACGCATATGCAGTGCCACAATTCACGTAATGCCATTTGTATTAGGACTAAGAGAACTGCAGAAGAATCTGAAAATTTTGCCCAATGTTATTGTGACCAGTGTTCAACCCTGTTTTTATTTCTGATAGAAGTTTTAGATTTCCCATGAGCCCCCACCCGACTAATCCTTGGTTCCCCCTGAGCCACCACATTTCTAAAATCTTTAATTTGCCACTGTGTTTCAGCCCCATCAACCATGACATTTCCACTGTAAACAATACAAGCTATAATGCTGCAGTTACAGTCAGGGATCATACCACTGTTTCCAGTGCTATGTCTCACCTTTGCATCCCTCACAAGTGAGAGCATTATAGTGGTATCCAGAGGCCTTGTCTCCACATACAACACACAGTTCCTCCCCTTTGATCCTTCCAGCTTGTGACATGTGCCGGGTCCTCTTGCACACAGCCGGCACAACAGAGGAGCCCTCCTCCATTTCTGCCTCATAGCTGCCCTCCAGGGGTCCTTTCCTCAGTTCATATATCCCTGTGTGTGTGTACCATTCATCTCCACCGTACTGTGGGTAGTAGTTCTGAGTAGAGTAGTATGGAGTGGAAGACATGGTTGGCTCCATGAACTGATACTGCATGCTGGGATAGCTGGTGAAGGGTACGATGTCGGGATCCTGCAGGAGAGGACTGCCTTGCTCTGCGAGGATATCTAACAGAAGAAGAGGAATAAGATGATAAAACAGCATGGAGAGAAGCTGACTTTTGGAGGAGAGCAAACTGATTTTTTTGGCCTGTACTCTAAATACTACATAACATACACTAATATGTGGCATCATTATAGTCAAATGCAAGTTGAGAGTCATCACTCATTGCGGCTTTAATATGGACTGTTTCCTTTATTGATACTCATGGCTAAAGTGTCACAGCATCAAAAAAAACTAGAAGAAAATCTTTGCAACATATGACTCCTCCTACCATTAAACCTTCAACCTCCTGTAGAAGTTGCAGGTTTAGCTACTTTCTTGTAGTCAGGAACCCACAAAACATACAGTAAATATACTGTAAAACCATAAATGATTAACAGCTTGCTTCCACAGAGCACACAGTGTCCTTTAGAATTAGATATAACAACACAGCAAACAACATTATACCATGTAATATACTGGAATATTACAACATTGGAACCGATATTCAGTTGAACACAAGTATGTTAACAGAATCATACTTTTGTTTCATTATTACATGCTGATGAATTTCATTTCCTTCAAATACAACTGAGGAGCAATTACTCCCACTTCAAAGAAAATTCAACTCCAGAGCAATCATCTCTTAACTGAAGGGATTGTCAGGTATTCAAATTTGTCTTTAAAGCAATCAGACCCACTTAAAATGAACACATTATTAGTAAAGTAAGACTAACCTCTTGAAGACTTGGTCTGGACCATGGCCATTTCCATGAGACCAAATGCACAGACTATTTCAAGACTTTTCTCTCTGATCCCTACTGTCCAGCTGTGCTTTGTTGTTCAGTTCTACTTTTCTGTTTAACCAAAACCGACATCTTCAGTTTATTCCTTTTGATCGGAGTGCTTTCCTCTCACCTACTGCAGTTTCTTGGCACTTGCTTGAGTAATCCCAGGAGGAGCAAAGGTTGCCACAGCTACTTATTAACCACACAGTCGCATTTCTTTAGATTGCTGCAAGTAGCTGGCTGATATCAGAAATTGTTTCCAGATTTGGGCACAGGTACAAGATGACTGCTACTGTTCAATGAGCTTGGATTTGTGGGTGACCAGAGATTGTGAGAACTGGCTCATGCAATTATTAGGAGGAACGTGAGTGTCCATAAATGCTTTATGGGTACTACTTGCTGGTTTATATTTTCTTTAAAAATGTAAGATTTGATAGATGGATGAATGGATCTGTAAAGTAGGTGATAGTAGGTGTGGTCAGTGTGCTTTTGAGATAAAAAAGAAAGTTATTTCTAAGCTTTCAGATAAGCTCAAGTACAATTTAAACATTGCCAACTATCTTGTTGCAAACATGTTCACCTGTTTAGCTCTACATATGGTGCTGTTGTGTTACCACTCGCTCTGACTTGTTGGAGGTGTCTTGAGGCTACACTCACTGGCTGTTAACTGGGTATTGTGGCAGTAAAATGTCCCAAAACAGCCTCATAATAATAAATAAATCTGTTTGTTTTGGCCTTCAAGACGCAAAAATGTAAATCATTAAAAAATTATCGATACATTTATTCTACCTTTGCAAAAGTTAGAATATTCAGTTCTTGATGAAACCTTGACTGGTAGCTCAGAGTCCATACAGTGGTAGCTGTTTACTAGGCTTAACGTCAATGAATTCAAATCACTGAAGCTCTCAGTTGTGTTTGTATTGTTGGTGGCTGGTTGCTGGTGGCTGCCCGATCTGTACAGGAAACCTCTCCAGAACCCTTTGTTCTACATGTGTGGTAAAGATTAGGGTAAAGGTTAGGGATGGGGTTGGGTTTTTATGGTGCATGTGTGACTCACATCTATGCATGTGTATATCAAAAATGTACTTCCCTTGTACTTAGCACTGTGTGCTGCACCCATCGAGTTTGTGGATGCATCTTGCTAATTGGCATTTTTAGTTTCAGCTGATAACTCAGCACTCCTCTCATCCAAATATGGTCACTTGTGGCTCCTAAAAATCTAGCTTGCACGAGCTTGAAGCTTCAATGAATGGGTGATGCCAGAGTACCTACATCCATCTTTTATAAACAGTCTTTTGTTCTGCCGTATCTAAAGGGGATAACACCCGTGCACATTTTACATGCGGAGGTGTCTGAACTCTAAAACATAACTATAGGTGATAGTACACAAATAAGTATACTAATACCTATTATAATTCCTAAATATCAGTATGTAAGTGTTGTCACTTGCTCGAGCCATTACTACTGTGTGGTTCTGGACTTGTTTAGTCTTTCTGTGAACTGGTTCCAGCCATGTAAACTCACCATAAAAGTGGGAACTCTCCGAGATAGAGAATTCATCGCTGGGTGGGAGTTGCAGTGGTCCCACCACATTGATGTCGGGGCCCACCCACTCATTCATTCAGGAGCGTTTGCTGTAACCAACTCAGAAAACACAGTTTGGACTGGGCCGCAGAGCAGTCACTTGCTGACTTTTGTTGATCTCTGTAACAAGCATCAAAAGGTCATTTGTAAACCACGATGAAGAGATGCTGCAAGATCCTCTGACAAATGCACCACATTATAATTAAACATCAACCTGGGAGTCTCCACATGAGTACACCGAACAGGTCACTCCCACACGGGGATGAGATGTTCGGTACTTCCCTGCACGGAGGTGGGGGATGAAGGTCAGGTGACTACACAGCCTTGGGAAGGGAAAGTCGTGGAAAGAGGTCTGTTCTTTCTTTCTGTTATCTCCCAATACAGATTCCAGTAAGACTGTGTCATTAGTATAACAAGATCATTGTCTTTGTTCATCTAATTTCACTGAACATATCATATGCAGACCTCCACTGTTAGTTAGCACACAGTACTGCTTATTTAATATTATATTAAAAGATTGAAGGCATCTTGTACAATATTGCAAGACAGGTTTGTCAAATGTGTCCCTGGCCTTTCTGGTGGTAGGGATAAAATATGATCCCATGTGAGACATTACTTTTATAGACCTCATCAGCCACATTTTTTAATTAACTCAGTGTAATTTCCCATGAGATAAAAAAGCTACCCACAAGGATTCAGAAACCTCCTGCCCACACTTCAGTCAAACACAGCTTTCTACCCTTCAAAACAGTGGCCCACCATGGCCTCATAAGAAGTCACCAGTGAATAAGAAATATGTTCATACTCGATCTCACAGTTCTTACCTTCTCCTGGGCAGCTGAGGTTGAATTCCTGCCTGCGGACTTTTTTCTTCTTCTGCCTTTTTTTGGGGGGGGAGGGGGGGGTATCCACACTGTGAGCTATAGCTCCATCAATATTTTCTAATGAACATTCAGCTGCTGGTGCCTGAACATCAGTGAGAGCATGTGCAACTAGTTGAGGTCAGGGAGAAATGGATGGTGGTTATTAATTAAACTGTCCAGTCCTGTTCATGTCCCCCCCACCACCACCTCCGACCAAATCCCTCTTTATCTCAACAAGACAACAGGCTGCTGCTGTGAATTCCCACCCACATACACAAACATCACACACAGAGCCATATCCAGTCATTAGCATGACACAAAAATTGGTATGAGTGTGAGCCGGCTGAGTATAAGTGCTGTCTGGTGATATCTATCTAACAGTTTAATTATAATAATAATAATAAATAAATAAATAAATAAATAAAAATAGAGAATAGCGGTGTATTTTGTGAGAAATTTTTGTTTTCTTTAAAATATTTTCATAAGTGGAAAACAAAATCGAGGTATTATGGAAAGCTTCTGAAAGTAAACCAATAGCTCCCATCTGTCCTTGAACTGATCATGCCTGTTTTATCATGTCATTGCAGCATGCAGTACCAGTCTACACCAGTTTTGTTTGTATTGGCACTTCATAGTCCCCGATGGTACCTGCCCTATTGTCTGTGTATATTCTAAGATGAACAGGCACACTGGAAATTTTTTTCTTCTCTTTAGAATTCTTAATTTTTCCCAAAACAAGTTTAATCATTGATGGGTTGTTGCTCCATCCAAAGAGGCCCTTCTGAGTCAACAGACAGTCTCTTTGAAATAAACAGAACCTTTGCCATTGGCTGCTGTCTGTTTGTGAACTATCTGGTCTCTGTTTGAGAGCATGTGAAGAATGAGCCGGCAGTTATGACTGCAAATGGATGGAAAAAACTCCACTAAATATAAGCTACATGTATATATGTAGTAGTCAGAGCTCTTACAAGTATGGACAATGTTCCTTTAAAATGATTACAGTATAAAATATCTCCAACTTCAACATATATTAGGTTTTGCCTTTCCTCTTTGTGTTGTGTTTCTTATTCCAGATAGACCGTGTTATTACGAGTGACATGAAATACTGTAACAGAGATGCATCTTGGTGTCAAAAGTGACATAACTGGCCACATGTTCACCTGGGCTTCAGTGCCCTGCACAGCTAACCAGCAACAAAGTCCACAACCTTGAAATGTCTTATCACCATGTGAAAGGGAATAATCATTGGACTTTTTGTAGACAAATCATACATAGCATTAATTAAGCATTATAAAAGGGGGATTAGCTCAAACAAGAGTGGCTAACACGCTGGAGAGGAACATCCTGTCCAGCAATTATATTCGGTGGTGTAAATAAAGCAGGCGGAAAGATAAGACAAAGGATGTTTATAGTGAGATGGAAAACAGACCCATCCTAGGAATATTTAAAAATGTCCCATTTGAGCAAACTGACATAAGGAACCACTATCAGGAACAGCTTATTCTGTCAAATAATGAGAATAAAATTTCTATAGAAACAGCACATTTTGCCTAATGATAATAATTATAGGATAATTAGCCAAGGAGGTAGGTAGACATAAATTTAATTAAGCCTAATGATATTGTACACAGAGTTACAAGATACAAAAATGTCTAAGTATTATCAGCATTTCCATGAAGTCTGCTGAGTTTGGTAATTATGTCACTATGTCACCATTTGTGGTTGTGAGTAAAATGTAAAAACTTTTGACTTCATGTCCCTCTCTGAGTAATTTGTGATTCATGAATCCCTAATTTTCTATCTAGTGCCATCATAAGGTTAAAATTTCACTTTTAAAGTGGTTTAGGCT
>VVAS01057542.1:0-15255 GCA_015103295.1 Ptychochromis oligacanthus
ATTCATTACATGCACATTAAAATTTACAACTGGACACAGTGGCTTTATGGAGGCACAAACATTTACATAGTACTGGTATTGTACAGGGGTGTCAAATATGTTGCCCAGTGGGCCGAATCCAGCCTGTCAAAGGGTCCAATCGACTAACCTTGATGGCTTTACAAAGTATGAAAACTGCAGAAAAGTCATTAGTAACTCCAGTTTTATCAGGGGATACCAGCATTACCACTCAGGAGCAGAAATATTTCTCTCTGTTTCTCCTCAGCCCCAACCAGTCCCTGCAGATGGCTGCCCCTCCCTGAGCCTGGTTCTGCCGGAGGTTTCTTCCTGTTAAAAGGGAGTTTTTCCTTCCCACTGTCGCCAAGTGCTTGCTCATAGGGGGTCGTCTGATTGTTGGGGTTCTCTGTCCATTATTTTAGGGTCTTTACCCTAAAATATAAAGCGCCATGAGGCGACTGTTGTTGTGATTTGGCGCTATATAAATGAAACTGAATTGAATTGAACTGAGTTGAATTGAAAAAAAATATTTGCAAATGTAAAGTATTTTTAAAACTTAAATTTTTCGCATCACAAAGAAGTAAAATACTGTTTCAACTTTAGTGCTTTTGCACATCCATTGTGATTTAATATATATGTAAAAACAGCTGATTGAAATAGTACTTATCTTCTTAATCTCCTGAAACTGACGCCACTTATGCGGAGTTTTTGCTGTAAACAGTAAGAGTATTCTATGTATTTATGATTCAAATAATTTGTTGAGATGTAGATATACTTTTAACTATCTGTACCTTTTTCTCATGTGTGGTAATGCCCATCACAGCACCCCAGGAATACCACTCTATTTTACTGAAAAACTGAATATACAGCATTTAATAATTTTTGTAATTAAATGTTCACACTTTGCAAAGTCATCCAGCGGGCCAGGCTAGACTCCCTGGCGGCCTGGTTCTGGACTCCCGGCCACATGTTTGACGCCTAAGTAAGTTTGTCCCTTCGCTCTCTCCGTCGCTCCCCAATGATTGGTTAAAAGGGGGGGAAAAAATGGCGGTGTCCGCGTAGTTGTAAAAACATCATGAAGAAACCTTAAAATTAAGACTTTAGCGGCGCAGATCAGATTTGGACTCACTGTGGCGTGTTATAGTTATTATATTCCCCGCTTGTGATGTCCTGAATGATAAAAAAAAAAAAATCATCCATGGCGTTATTTCTGCATTAGGTTGCTAGCAAACTTGCTAACGTAACATAACTGGAACAGAAGGCTCTCATCTGTCAGCTTTTAACGGCAAGTAAAGGTTCCGTTTTTGGTTCTGGTTAAGGTTCCCGTCTGGACCCCCCTTAGAGATTGTCTTTTTATATTTATGGCTGGATATTTTTTTTTTTAACAGGGACCTTAAGAACTCACCTCAACTGTTCGAAAACTATAAAGAAATGAGTTTTTTTTTTTTATCGTCAGTGAGTCTGTTTATCTCAATCTTCTTGCAGTCTATTACAATATAACGGCGTTGTTTAATATCACCTCCCTGAGGTCGTTCTCAAAATAGGGACCAGTGCTGACTCAGGTTTATGTAATCTTATGTCACCATTTCTGATCTAATTTGTGCTTTATAGCTGGTCATGTTAGAGGTCTGCGCAAATAGATACAGATTGATGACAAATTAAAGGAAAATCCTGAATCTTTTGACCCCCCGACTTTGAGAGGATCTGTGTTGCTGGCATGGTTTGGCTACACTTGTCCCCTTATGCCTCCCAGGGACCAGAACTGGACCGCCAAAGGGTCCAGTTCGCCGCACTGGATGGCTTTGCTACGTGTAAAAACTGCAGTGAAGTCATAAATTACTGCAGTTTTTCAAAATGCTGTACTATGCTTCAAAATGCTGGGGTGGCTGTGGCTCAGGAGGTAGAGCAGGTCATCTACTAATCGGAAGGTTGGTGGTTCGATTCCTGGCTATTCCAGTCTGCTCCGGTCTGCATGCCAAAGTATCCTTGGGCAAGATACTGAACCCCGAGTTGCTCCCGATGCGTTCATCGGAGTGTGAATGTGTGTGAATGTTGGATAGAAAGCACTTACGTGTAGACAAAAGTGCCTGTAAGAATGTGTGTGAATGGGTGAATGAGGCTTGTGGTAGATCATAAAGCGCTTTGAGGGCTCAAACCAGAGCTGATAAAGCGCTATATAAGAACCAGTCCATTTACCATTTACCATTTACTACCCCTTTTGTGTTGATGTTAGCGTTACTACACAGGAATGAAAAATGCATAGTTTTTGAATCCTAAAGACATATTACCCCAGTACAGGGGCCAGTTCAGCATTCACATTAAAGTGATGTGACTAGAGGCTCTGCGATGTAGTGGTTAACATATTTGCCTTAGATGTGAAAGATCGCTGGTTTGAGACCGGGAGGTGACACAAACCCAGACTCAGGGTGTCACAAGATAGTGCTGGTCCCAAGCCTGGATAAATGGGAGGGTTGCATCAGGAAGAGCATCCGGTGTAAAATCTGTGCCAAATCAACCGTGAATCCATCTTATTTCCCAAGGGAAATAAAGGAGTAGCTGAAATGAACCTCCCAGTGGTGTGACTTGCTTGTCTTACACCTCAGATTCTAAGAGGCTGAATCTTCTAACCATCTTCTTCCCCAAGCCTCCCCTGCTACCTTTTCTTAAGCACCCCTACTGGTCAACCCCCAGAAATACCTATGAAAACCCTTTGGTTCACTACAGCTTCCTTCTTATTGTAACAGATCTTAGTTGCTGGATAGTTTTTAAGCTGTTGAAGGAATGTTGATATCTGATTCTAGAGACAGCAGGTTAGAACCTTTTACTAAGGGCCTGACTTAGACACACACAGCCTGTATTTTTACTTCCCTGGGGAGAAGGTACTGGCAGAAAGAAACCTTTGAGTTTGATGCTTTATTTAATGCTTGCAGAGGTTAACAACAATAATCAATGAAAACTCATTTAACAGTTGTAAATGCACTCATACGAAAATAAATCAACTATTAATTTCATCTACCTTAGTCTATCTTATCCTGCTCTACTCATGACCCCCTGGAATTTTGTGAAGCATGGCTGGATGAAAGATGAGCTCAAAGGCAGCTGCTCTCAGCTCTGGCAGGTCCCCCATGAAGAAAGAAAAAGGTCTTTGCTCCAGGTTTGGGAACTGGTGGGGGGCCACTTACCTCGAAGAGCAGGGGGCCTTAAAGCCTGTCTCTGCAGTTACAGGAACAAGATCTTTGCTGCAGGCTTGGGGTGTCCTTCGTTGTCCTTGTTTATATTACTGGGCAGAGACCTGAATTCTTGTGTGTTTAGTTTTTCTTTCCAGACTATTACTATTGTTACATTACTATTGTTGCTTAGCTACAAAAGTCTACATGTGATGGCGCTGTGGTTTGTAGATTCCAGTGTATATGTACCAGTGGCCTCTGGTGACTTAAAAAACTAAGGAGGATTGGAAGAAAACCATCTCCATGGAATCATGTTATTTTACAACTGTTGCTTATTAATATCCACTTTCTTTAACAATGGTTTACATGACTTCCTAAAAGCAATCACTGTGGCTTGTGGAGGGGAATGAACCTCCTGTGAATTTAATGTGCCACTATAAGCATGGCAGCATCCAGTATGTAGTTAGCTGAATGAACTGACCTTTTAAATACCTGACAGCGAGAGATACCACTGTGTATTTAAGGGGAAATATCCCACAGCACAAAAAAATAACCAGAATGGTTAATGAATAAAAATTATATGGTATTCTGAATATCTGTATTGGCTTATCCACATATCCACACATATCCACATTGTCTCCAACTAAGATGCGGTTGATATTGCTTGGTTGTATCACATCAGTTTTGCTCTGATAAAATGTTTAAGCATAAAGTGATGAAGAGCTTAAAGGCTATATGATGTCAGGTCAGTTATTTTTAATAATGGAGATTTATTTGCTTCCCAGGAACAAGCAGTGAAAAAACAAAATAAACAAAAAAACATCTGTGTATTCCATTCGGCTTTTGGCCAAATATTTATTTAATTTAAATTAGCCCAGAATTTCACAATCGGATCATCTCTAGAAATTGGACAAATGATGTTCATACAGTAGATTTCCAGAGAAGGAATCAAGGCTAAGGTGCACTGAACCTGTTCTGGCAGCATTTTGTTGCTAGACAACTTACTAAGACACTTTATATGAGATTTTCCTTCAATTTACTCAACATTAATAATACAAATAATTAATCAAAATATTTTTTAAAACAGTTATTAATTTGTTTAACTTAGTTTTCGCAAATAACTGATTGATAGTTTTGTCTGAAAAAGTTAGAAAATTGTAATAATGTTGTAGACTAACATCATTGTGAAAAATCAATAATCAGTGATTAGTTTATTCGGAGAGCTGATCAACATACTATTTGTTTCAGCTGTAAAATAAACTGTTCCACTACATTGTCGACATAAGCACAGTAATATCATGCAACAACAAAGCGTCAGCTGTCTTTTCTTTTTCTGACACAAATAAAAGCCAAACGTTATAACAGAAAAGCTCAACTTTGTTTGTTTTGTTTTGTTTTTTCTTCCAGTGTTATTGAGAGCTGATTTCTGTTATTTTTATTTACATTTTCCAGCCAATAAGATGCCTGCCTTCCGGCAAGTAGGGGAGAAGCAGCTTCCTAACCCTGTACTGTGTATGGCATGGTCTCCAAAGAGGGATCTGATTGCTCTGGCCAACACAACTGGAGAGGTAATATTAAAACCTCTCTCTTAAAACTTCTCTTGGTATCTTTTATGTTTGTTTTTTGTTTTTTTAATAGTTGGCCTATGTCTTTCCATAGTTGTTACTACACCGCTTGGCTGGTTTCCAGCGTGTTTGGAGCCTACCACCCAGTGAGTATACTGGGAAGGAGATCACAGCCATTGCCTGGAGACCAGATGGCAAAAGTAAGAAGTGACTGTGTGCACTTTTCATTCTTTTAAGTCATCTGTTTGATGGACTCATGATAATAATATATCCTCTCTTGAATCTCCAGTATTGGCATTTAGCCTGGGAGACACCAAGCAGGTGGTCCTCTGTGATGTTGAGAAAGCAGAGATCCTCCACGTGTTTCCAATGCAGAGTCCTGTAACTTGCATGCACTGGATGGAGGTGATCGAGGAGAGCAGGTATGCGTTGAATGGGGCTCAGGAATCAAGCCAGTGGTATGGAAGGTGTCTAGAATAATGTGACTGATTGTTTCACTGTGTTTCAGTGCCCTCAGCTCTTTTTACAACTCAGAGGATGAATCCAAGCTTTTTCTTCCCAAACTTCCAACTCTACCCAAGAGGTAATAGCAGCATTAAGTATACATCACATTATAAGTAGACAGCTTCTTGGCTGACTGATTAATATTTGTCCAAATTTTTTTTTTCAGCTATAGCACGACTTCGAAGATCTTCAGGTGTGACAGCGTTTTAATGAAATTCAGTAGTTATTTAATGTGCACTTTGATAGTTTTTCATAGCAGCTTAGTGTATTTTTCTGTCTGTTTCACAGTGAGGAAAAGTCTGACGAGATACTCAAACTTCTTGGAGAAGTCAGGTAAAATGGCAATACATGGATAAACATGTATAGTATTTCTAAAGCAGTGTGGTTTGTAAATTATTTCACACCACCCATGTTGTTTCCATGCAGGCTGAACATACTCGTTCTCGGAGGAGATGCATGCTTTGTAGAGCTTTACGCATACGGGATGTACAAGATTGCCTCTCTGGAAGGAGTAAGGCTCTTTTTGACCTTTAGAAGTTTTCTATTATATCTCCTGAAGGACATCTGTAATTCTAGTTTATGTTCATTTCATTTTCCAAAAAAGTTATTTTTTAAATTAATTAATTAATTAATTTGTTTATTTTTTGTCATGATATGAGTGTTTAAAGATCATTCAGTTGACTAATATTGAGTGAACTGAAATACCTTGTATTAATGGAGTTTATTTTTTGTTCATTATCCTGTCATGACAAAGTGAGCAGAGCTGTGGTAAAAGACTTTTTGCAGTTTTTTTTTTAATTATTCAATTCCTCTAAAGAAAAACCAATATATGAAGAGAAATGTTTTCATGGATTGTTACATCTTATATTTAGGGGTTGTTACATCCCTAAACATAAGAGTGTTCTTGTAGCACCAGCAACTCGCATGTTAAAAGTAAACATCAGCTGTGTTAGCTCTAGAAATGTAACAAAACACAAAGAAATGTACTATTAAGCCAATATGCAATGTAGGAAATCAAAAGCAATCACAATATGAAAGTTTGTGCTCGTATTTCCCCTCAAATTGCTGCCTTGCCATCCACACACAGTGAAACAATGTAGAAGCAAAATTAAGCAGCTGAAATATGATTAAAAGAAAGTGAAATAGCACACTGACTGCCGCTGTACGTATGAAAAGCTGCTTCTGTGCTACACCATTAGTGTAATAGCATTGAAGCTGTGTAGATAGAGCTACACATAAAATCGTAATCCTTTCTACTCCACTGGGCTGGTCTTAGTCGCTGGACTTTACAACCTTTACAGACGTGGACAAAATTCTTGGTACCCTTCCGTTAAAGAAAGAAAAACCCACAATGGTCACTGAAATAACTTGAAACTGACAAAAGTAATAATAAATAAAAATTCTCTGAAAATTAACGAATGAAAATCAGACATTGCTTTTGAATTGTGGTTCAACACAGTCATTAAAAAAAATAATGAAACTGGCCTGGACAAAAATGATGGTACTCCTAGAAACAATTGAAAATAAGTTGACCATAGGGACATGTTAAACTAAGGTGTGTCATGTAATTAGCATCACAGGTGTCTTCTAACTTGTAATTAGTCAGTCTGCCTATTTAAAGGGTGAAAAGTAGTCACTGTGCTGTTTGGTATCATGGTGTGTACCACACTGAACATGGACCACAGAAAGCTCAGGAGAGAGTTGTCTCAGAAGATGAGAAAGACAATTATTGATAAGCATGTTAAAGGTAAAGGCTATAAGACCATCTCCAAGCAGCTTGATGTTCCTGTAACTATAGCCGCACATATTATTCAGAAGTTCAAGGTCCACGGGAGTGTAGCCAACCTCCCTGGACGTGGGCAAATTTGATGAAAAATTGAAGAGACGGATGATATGAATGGTAACCAAAGAGCCTAGAACAACTTCCAAAGAGATTAGAGGTGAACTCCAAGGTCAAGGTACGTCAGTGTCAGATCACACCATCCGTCGCTGTGTGAGCCAAAGTGGACTTAATGGAAGACGACCGAGAGGGACACCACTGTTGAAAGCAAATCATAAAAAAACGAGACTGGAATTTGCCAAAATGCATATTACCAAGCCACAAAGCGTCTGGGACACTGTCCTTTGGACAGATGAGACAAAACTCAAGCTTTTTGGCAAGTCACATCAGCTCTATGTTAACAGACGCAATAATGAAGCATACAAAGAAAAGAACACTGTACCTACTGTGAAAAATGGAGGAGGCTCAGTTGTGTTATGGGGCTGCTTTGCTGCATCTGGCACAGGGTGTCTTGAATATGTGCAGGGTACAATGAAATCTCAAGACTATCAAGGCATTCTGGAGAGAAATGTGCTGCCCAGTGTCAGAAAGCTTGGTCTCAGTTGCAGGTCATGGGTTCTCCAACAGGATAATGACCCAAAACACATAGCTGAAAAAATCCAAGAATGGTTAAGATCAAAACACTGGACTATTCTGAAGTGGCCTTCTATGAGAACTGATCTAAATCCTATTGAACATCTGCGGAAGGAGCTGAAACATGCAGTCTGGAGAAGGCACCGTTCAAACCTGTGACAGCTGGAGCAGTTTGCTCACGAGGAGTGGACCAAAATACCTGTTGAGAGGTGCAGAAGTCTCATTGAGAGTTATAGAAATCGCTTGATTGCCTCAAAAGGTTGTGCAACAAAATATTAAGTAAAGGGTACCATTTTTGTCCAGGCCAGTTTCATTAGTTTTTTTTTTTTTAAAACGATTCAAAAACAGTGTCTGATTTTCATTAGTTAATTTTCAGTAAATTTTTATTTATTATTACTTTTGTCAGTGACCATTGTGGGTTTTTCTTTCTTTAACGGAAGGGTACCAACAATTTTGTCCACATCTGTATATTGAAAACACGCCGTTTTAGCCCCCTCACTTTAGGCCAACTTTCTTGTGATTGGTGGCCCTCATAAACAGAAGTTGTGAAAAGTGTGAACTGTGTTCACAGCCAGGGCTTTGTGTCTGAGATGACCATATTAGGGACACTGGCTCTCTTTGACATCATAAAGAGCCAAGAATGGAAAAAAAAACTGCCTGTTTAGAACAGTCATGGATTACTTGTACACACACTGACCTTTATTTCCACCATTGTAAACAGATATGACAGAAAACAAGGAAAAGAATCTCCTAAGGTCCTCTTCAAATAGTAAAATAGTAAATGCCACAAACCAATATCTAAAGTGCACAACAGAAATGGTAATTAAACTTTTGTTGCTTTAATTGTATAACACTCCGCAGGTTTTGGGAACATGCCGCAGCCTGAGTCTGTCCAGTGATCTCAAGTCTCTGTCTGTCATCACAGAGGTCAGATCTGCTGACAACAACCCAGAAATTTGCTATGTTCAGGTGAGATGAATGATTGGGCTTCATTTTCCACTTTCTGACCTCCTCTCTGCTCTAACCTAAATTTCTCTTAAACTGTTGTCTTCTTCTTCCAGCTGGACACGGGGTTACTGTCAGACTGCCTGCCTGAGGTCACCAGGATGGCACGCAAGTTCACCCACATCTCCACCCTGCTGCAGTACCTGCACCTCTCACTTACCTGTATGTGTGAGGCGTGGGAGGACATCCTCATGCAGATGGATCTTCGACTCACTAAGTTTGTGCAGGTTTGTACCTGCGGTTTGTTGTCTTAGTCGCCTTAAATGAGGCTGTGTAGCTCATGTCTTAGTCTCTGTTTTTGCAGGAAAAGAACACAAGCACTCAAGTTCAAGATGAGTTTCTGGAGCTTCTGCTGTGGGGACAATCCAGGTGGGACAGGATAAAGTTGTTTCTGCTGTTTGGATTTGCAATGTCTCAAGTGTCCTGTAGATGGTAGCAACATGTATTGAGCTGGTTAAACTGCTTACTCAGGATATGGTTTGGTGTCAGTTTGAGGTAAAACATGCAAAACTTGTAATTTTTTTTGCTGCTGGCTTTTTCTTTTTTTCTTGCAGCCCTGAACTACAGGCTCTTCTCATGAACCAGCTGACTGTCAAGGTGAGAGAAAAGTCCTTTCACACATGCACTCCTTTCTTTTAATCTGGCAGCATTCGAACGTGCTGGCTTCTTGCATGAATGGTGCCGTGGTCACTTGCCCAATGTTAGTTGCAACAACAATCCTGCTAGGTTGGACCTTGTATCATTTTGGTATTAAGACTGTCAGAATTTGTCTCCTACATTTTAAGTTGTACAGGTGACCTGTCTGAGTCAGTTTAAATGCTGTAATAAGCTACAATGTTGTAGCTCATGTGGGTCCTAATAAACAAAAGAATTTATAAGCTAAGGTTTAATATTTATCAGATACATTTGCTAGTGTGTATCTGTATAGGTTGTGGAGTCTCCAATTTTCAAAATAACAACTATGGAAACTCTGACCTCATGGATTAGATGTCACTTTAGGTACTCTCTGATCTCGTGAGTGTATAATAGGTCTGAGTACTATGCGTCGTTCTGTCAGTGTCATGGGAATGTCTAAATGAAGCCTTGGGGAATATTAATGTAAAAGTGAACTATATCTGAATGGCAGAGTACGGTCACTTTTACAGATTGATGAATGTTACATTTCCCATGTCTGAACAGAGCTGAAGAGGAGTTCAGATACAATTTCCTTCTCGAGTCTTTTCTTTTTAGACAAATTCTTTTGAGCCAAATCGTGGTAATTGTTTTGTTTGAATTTCATTTCCATCATAGGGACTGAAGAAGCTTGGACAGTCCATTGAGTCTTCCTACTCCAGCATCCAGAAGCTAGTGATCAGCCACCTGCAGAGGTATTTTCTTTTACTTTTCATCAGTGCTCCTCTGTCCTCTGACTGTCATTTTAATTCTCTCCCTCTCTTTTGCTGACTGCAGTGGCTCTGAGGCTCTTTTGTATCACCTCAGTGAGGTGAAAGGAATGGCCCTGTGGAAGCAAAAGTTCAAACCCCTTGGTTTGGATGCAGCAGCTATAGAAGGTGCATTTTCAGACATGCACAATGATTTAAATGAATCTTTTTTTCATCATTAACCGCATGTGTGTGTTGTGTTTTTTCAGGTGCTATCACAGCTGTTGGATCATTTTCCCTGAAAGCCAACGAACTTCTGCAGTAAGTTCATGACCGTAAAGTAAGGTTCACATCATTAACGATGACGTTATCACGTTAAATTGTGTTTGTACTTCTGTTTTCCATTATTGCGTGACTTTTTTTTTTTTGTCATTTAGGGTGATAGACAAGAGTATGAAAAACTTTAAAGCATTTTTCCGTTGGCTGTATGTAGGTAAGAAGTAAAAGAATAATTGTTGATCTTGAAAAAGACATTTATAATAATTAATATACATGTAAGATCTTGTGTATAAAGTTTAAATTACTGTTTCTATGGGCACACACTTCTTATTTCCCCACAGCGATGCTCAGAATGTGTGAGGAGCATGTACCACCAGAACTCAATAAGGTGTGTTTTATCACCAAGAGATTTGTTTTTCTATTTATTAAATGTTTAACATAAAAAACCAACATTAACAAACTAACAAAGACAAAGAACAAAAATAAACAACAAACTAATCCTCCTATTCCATATCCCAGCAAGCAAAATGCACAAATTTCCTGAATTCAAAAGGAGCAAAAAACCCCAAAAGCTGCATAATTACGACAAAGTCTTCTGGTTCACTTAGTCTTCAGCATATTTTTAAAAAGTTTCCCAAATCTTTTCAAATCTGTTTGCCCTTTTTGACGTCTTATGCAGCATTTGTTCTGAGTTTATTTCCAAAACAATGCTCTCAGCTCTTTGGCATTTAAAAAAAAACAAAAAAACAACTAAGGTTCATTAAGGTTCATCATTGTTTGTTTATTTTTTAGTGTTCCTGGAATTATTTTAACATCCCTTATTTATCATAACATGTTGTTTAACCCCTTAGATGACTCAGAAGGACATTGCCTTTGTTGCTGACTTCTTGTCTGAGCATTTTAGTGAGGTAAGATCAGCATAGTGACAGAAGGCTGTTAACATGTTTGAGATTTTTACTGAGTTTACTGCCTTTGTGGTTTAATAGAATGAGGAACTCTTCGATCGTAAAGGGAAGTACTTCAATGTAGAACGAGTTGGTCAGGTAAATGGTTTTGGAATATATACCTTTAGTTTAGTTTTTTTTTTAATGGAAATACTTCATTACAGTGTACTGTTTGTCTGTCATAATGACATTTACAGTACCTAAAGGATGAAGATGAGGACCTTGTGTCTCCACCCAACACAAAGGGAAACCAGTGGCTGAAGTTTTTACAGGATAGCACACACCTGAAAGGTGAACTATCATCTTTGTGCGTTTTGAACTGTTTGGTGAGAAATTACTTGAATGTTAATTTTACTGAGAATGCCTCTGCTGTAACCTACTGATTAAATTTTAACTGGTTTATTTAGAGAGCCCTTTGCTGTTTCCTTCATATCCTCATAAGTCTTTGCACTTTGTCAAGAGGATGATGGAGAATGTGATTGAGGATTGTCTACAGAAACCTGCAGTGAGTTTTGTGTGCTGTAGATTTCATCATTTAGTCATAAAAATGAAAATTCAAATCCATTTCCTTTTTTCATAATTATTTTTTGCTTTTTTGTATGCAGGAAGTAATTGGAAAATCAGTGAAACAAGCTGTCTTTTTGCCCCTGTACACTGTGCCCGAGAGGTATAATCCTATGCGTTTGCTCATAATCTGTAGTATTTTAAATATGATCCATACAATGTGATTAAATTTGTTTGTTTCTTTAGCTCTGAAAACACTCCTCGACTTTTTGAACTTCCATCTTTGTACGTAAAACACAAACATCTCACAGTTTTGTATCTGTAATTGCAAGATAGTAGTTTTAATTAATGATTTTTATTTGTCAACCTACAGGTGGAATGATAAAAAGGCCAAAATGCACTATGTTGTGTTTTGCATGCCAGAGATTTCACCCCACAAACTCTACCTGTTACGTAGAGGAACAGACCCACACAGGTACATTTCTATGATTCTGTGAGGTTTTTTTGGATATTTGATTTCTTTATATAACCAGATTTGTTTTATTTGTGCAGACCTATCCCAAACAGCGTTATGTCGATTGATCTCAGCCACCATCTTGACAGTGGCGATGATGAAAATGCTGCAGACCAGTGAGTATCACTTATGTTGTTCTTTTACTTGGTTTAACAGATATACATGCCAAGAAATGTCTCACCTGGAAGAAGGTGTTTATAAGACAAAAGATTTAATGTGAGTTTCTTTGTCAGGTCTCATTATATTTACAGCTGCCTGGACGCTCGTTTTTATGATGATGAAATGTTAACTGTGGTCTTACAAGCATCCGAAGAACTCAACAGCAGGCATGTCCTGGCTCAACTTCCGATTTCTTCCAGCTTAAGCTGTGAGACTGAATTCAACTGGGAGCCGAACCTGAGGTGAGTGCTTATTCGTTGTTTTGGTTTGTCTTCGTTTAATGAATACATCTCTTTCTGACATCTGCAATATAAAAATTCAAGTTGGTTGCGAATGATAGCTACGCCACATGAGCACATGCCACATGAGCACATGGACGCAAAGCACTGACCAGCAAGTTACTGATTCATTTCCTCTTAAGTTGTATGCTGCATGTTGATCCCCTATATCCCTCTTACCAGATTTCCTGGTTTCTCCACTTTCCCTGTTATTAAAGACACAAATGGCCCACCACAAATATTAAAGAACACACATTTAGCTTGATTCAAAGCCAGGAAAAAGAGGATGTGAAAAGTTTGTGTGTGTGGGGGGGCGTGTTTTGCTCTGGTCAGTTACAACAATGCAAATAAAATATCTGCTTTATAATCAGCTTTATAAACCTTATAATATATTTGTACAGCACAAAAATAGTCATGTGTAAGACAGAAGTTCCAAAAATGCAGTGCAGTAGGGGAGAGGAAAGAAGCCTAAAATCCTCCCCTAATAAATTACGACAATGCGTAATAAATAGACAGAGCCATATTTACATATATTTAACACACAACATTTACAAACCATATAAACCTTGAAGAATCCTCACAAAACCTATAAATCTAACATCTAACAGTGGTCTCAAACATTTAAATGTTTTTAAATATTTAAAAAAATGAGGGGTGCCTCAAGACTTTTGCATAGTAGTATATAGTGTTTATATTAGAAAATGGACATTTGTTAATGTGACGGCTCAGAGTCCCACACAATTAGTTCACCATCAGAGTTGCCAAGTCTTGTGACAAAACAAAAGATACATGTAGCCACCGTGGTGTCACCCGTTGGTTTTGGACTGCATTTTGAAGTTTGTGCTTTTGCGCTTTGGTCGCAGCCATGTTGGGTTTTTTTGGAGCTGTATGTTACCTATTTGGATGAAAGGCTTGAATGCCAAGTTTTCAGCCTACGCTTGCAAGCTTGCTAACAAGCTGCATTTATAAACTCTGTGTGCAACACACAGACACACAAATCTGCTAGTTAGTGTTCAGTTGCAGACTAATAAAATACTAGAATTCACTCTGCAAAATTGAAGCACAAACTTCATGGATGGTGTGTACCTCATAGCAAGTCATAATATTAACCAGGTAATCCATTAAAATGCACCAACAGCACACACACACAGTGAAGAGTTCCAGTTTAATGAGCAACGAGGCATAGCAGTCACCGATCAGCTCCAGGTGCCTGTGTCAGGACACCTGTCAGTCAAAGTTGCCACTCCAGTATCCAGGTGGATGAGTTAGGAAAAAAAAAATCACCCCACTAAGACTGGTTATGAAGGGGGAAACTATCCATAGAGGCCAGAACTATGTACCAGGCTATGCTTTTAATGCTGTAAATTTTACCATTTTATCATTGGAATCTATGAGGATGGCCACAAACCATAACCAGTTTTGGCCAAGGACACAATGTTGCTGTCACGCAATGTTTGCTGGATTACATCAAATTAAACCACCAGTTTTATGGCGCTGAACCTCAAAGCGTAGCTATCACTTTTAAACTATGCATTAATATTTACTATTATACACTATTTTAATAAAAAGGAAATCTATTGAAAGCATTTGAATATGCAGTAAAATGTAGGTGGTTTAGGGGACACTGTCAAGACACAACTTTAACAAAGTTCACATGTAGTCTGTATTTTCAGGTTGGACCAGCAGAGCAGTACCATCCCGTGCCAAGGTCTGGTGTTGGGTAATCAGTGGCGTGAACTGGAAAACATGAAGGCACAGTTTGTGGCTGTCAATGGAATTCGCAAAGTGGCCTGCGTGGTAAGAATTCACAGGATTTTAATTCAGGAAATTATGTGTGAGTTAACTGCACTGCTGTTTTTCAGTGATCAATATGGATTCTTTTAATCCAATTTCAGTCTTCTCACATTTCTCTGGCAGTGGGGGAATTCCAGTGAGTGAATCTTGTGGACTGTTGCCAAACATTTACTTTTTCTTTCCTGGCAGCTAAGTGCCAATCTGAGGCACATTCGTGTTTTTGAGATGGATGTGGAAGATGAGGATGATGAGGGAGCCGACTCGCAGAATGCCAGCGCTGACCAAGAAGGGCTGGAAAATACCATGAGCAGCCAGGGTCAAGGAGAGGAGAGTTTGGAGGCTGAAGTTGAAGCTGGAGAGCAGGGAGGAGGAGGTGTGTTTCAAAAAACTGAGGAGCGCCTGGAGTCAGAGGAAGCCCTGGACCTCCCATGAGACTGAGAAACAAACTAAGCGTCGCCTTTCTTTTTTGTTAAAGTTTTTTGTTCTTGTTTTTTACAGCGTTCACAGAAATAAAAACGCAAAAATAAAGATCTATTCTCATGTTTGTTTTCTTTTTTTATTTAAAAATTTAAAAATTTGAGGAATATGGATAAGTGGATGACAAAAGACGTGTCAGGCCTAAAAAAAATCTACAGCAGTTGAACAGTATCTGAAAGTCATTTCCTTAAGAAATAGGGAAAAAAAGACAGCAAAGACCTGACACAGGACCTGAGAGATGCATCTGGCCTTTAAGTTGATCCATCTACTGTTCACTGAAGCCTCATCAGAAAT
>VVAS01057553.1:0-11375 GCA_015103295.1 Ptychochromis oligacanthus
TTCATTTGCAGGTGCGACCGAAGAGATTCTCAGCCCTATCAGGTACTTGTTAGCCAAGCGTAGCCTGCTAGCTTGCTAGCAGCAAATAAGATTAAAATGGACACTCTAGCGCAGGCTTCTGGAGAGCACGACAGGCCCCAGTCAGTGCGGAAAATAACACAAAAAAGTAGAAGGGTTTTGCTGGAAACCCCCGTTTAGGCCCCGCAAACGTCTCCTAACGTAAACACTGCTAGTAAAGACATGACGGGGTGAACGTATTCGTCGAAGTCGGCGGTTTTGGAGACGGTACGGGCGAGTTTTTATTACAGCTGAAAGCTACGGATAGCCTGTTCCTGTTAGCTTGCTTGCTAACCAGTCCGATTAGGGCCTGACCGCAATCTGTCATTTTAAGCATATAGCCAGTTAAGCTCCCCAAACATCAAAGTACTTTACATTTAAACAGCAAATCCAGTGTATTCTCTATTTAATTGAAATCGTAATAACCAAGTAGGAACGGCAGGCTAATACTCGTCTGCCTGATAAAATGTTGTTTACCTCGTCATTTTGAATAATTACACGTGTATTAGTGCACGTAAATACCGTGTTATAAACAGAAATACCACAGAGTTAATGTGGCTAAAATGTAGTAGCTGATTAGAGGGGAAAAAAGTGGATGTAAATAAGCTGCTCTCAACTCATAAATATGTATTTGCTTGTGCTAATTCATTTCTGAGGCAGTGAGTCTGTGAATACTTTGACGCTATGGAACTTTAAAGAGCCGAGCTCTGTGTCCAGCATCGCTGCTTTTACACACCTTCTGATGGCGATACAAGCATAAAACCCCTTCCCTGCACAAGGTTTTTAGCGAGGTGTTCGGTTTGTGTTCACAGACTCTCAAGTACTCATCCAAGAGCCATCCAGGAGGGGACCACCGACATGAGAAGATGCGAGACTCTTCAGACGTCACCCCTCCCTGCAAGATGCTCAGGAGGTCTGACAGCCCTGAAAACAAGCACATCGACAGCACGGGGCACGGCAGGGCAAAGGCTGTCCACACGCACAGGGCCAGAGACAGGGATGGAGGTGAGAGAGCGGTTTGGGGGTAATAAAATGAGTTTAGAGAGAACTCAAACTTCAGGTGCTCCAGAAAATAATTTCATGTAAGCCAGAAGGAGCAGGGGGGTGCTGCGCTTTTTCCTAGTAATGCACTGTTTTTACAGTTGAGTGCTGTAATACTGAAACAGTGCAGCTGTCGGGTTTTATGCTTATTTATGTTATGAAGTAGTGAGTGATTTGGCTGTGGGAGTTTTGGAACAAACACGCATAAAAGTAAATGCCCTGATAGCAAACACCATGCATTTTAGTTTAACCAGTTGGCGTAATCCTTACCAGCTTGCATTTGACTGAACGGTTATCGTGGTTTCTAACCACAAAGCTCGATGTTCTGTGAGTACAGTGGAACAAAACGTAAGACCACACACTGCACAAACCTTCAAGTCTTGAAGGGGAGTAAGTGCTTTTGTTGATATGTTTAGGAGTCATACCTCGCTTTGGTCAGTTGCTAATTTTAACAAGATCGTGTCAGTAAATCTTTCTCAAAGTGGACTTTGAGGTATAGGAAGAAAATATTTTTTCTTTACAAGATCACAGAAAAACAGAATGTTCCTCCAGTGTTTTTAAATTTTGAGTGTCTGGCAGGCAAGCAGTTGGATCCATGCATGCAGTATTGTTGTGGTGTTTTGAGCTCATTTCAGACACGCTGTCCTTTCTGTTAATCCGATGGAATCTGAATGAGTCAGCTTCATCTGTGAGTGGCACCCTGGTCACTTTTCTGTAAAAAGCCACTACAGCAGTGTTACTTCTACTTGAACGCCGGTAACATTCTGTATCACTTTCAATACAAGATTAAACGCATGCAGCCATGTAATGGATAGGCTCGCACAAGATGAGGACCGCGCACGTGTCTCCTTTCCAGAAAAAAGCGTTGTGTTTTTTGACTAGGCAGCGGCCACATTTCACACAGCGCAAAAGACGCAGTTCATGTGTCCTATCTAGATGCAGGAGGTGCAGCATACTTCTCCATACTCATCAAAACTCAACACACACTCATTGTGTGTTGAGTTTTTCCCCTCATTCGCTTTGCTCTACAGTTTAACATCTATTTAAAATGTTTCTAAAATGCAGTTTTATGGAAAAGTCTGTACTGTGATGAAGTGGACTCAGTGGTAGATTAGATTAACAAGAGGCACCGTTAGTGACTACAAAGCCTGAATTTCAGTGCAGAATTGCAGGTAGTGTGCGTAATTTATTGGATTCCTGCATATCTAGCACTTGTACTTTGGGAAAATCCACAAATACAGCAATCTAATGATGTTCAGCCCAATGTCTGCACCGGTGCAGAATGACTGGCCAGAAGCACTGCAGAGGTGGACCGACATCCCACCTGAACAACACCTGGCGTCCTTTCTCTTTCTCTATGTACAAAAGTACGAGCTACCTGTGCTCAGAAACTTGCTAGCAAACACAGGTTTCAAAGATGTGAAACTAAAGTCATGCTGACAAGGGCCACTAGCTAAACATGTAAATCTACATCAAGGAGCCCACTCAGAAAAGAGCAGCTTAAAGGACAAACAACATTCAAAGTGAAGTTAATGTTAACAGTTTGAATCCTTGAGCTCCTCAGACAGGTAACGCTAACATTATTAAGGCAAAGCAACAGGCCAGAGAAGCAAAATTCTGTCACAGCGTGTAGAGGTGTTCAGTTAACTCAAGGCAAGAAAACAAGTAGACAACACATGGTCCTATAGCCCACTCTTAACTCGTGAAGATGGACAGTATGTTGTTTGTTGTATTTTTTTTATTCTCTGCTGTAAAGTCTGGTTCCTGTTTGTGTGTTGTAGCAGCTTTTGTGCTGGTTAGATGTGATGCTTTCTCTCTCTCTCTCTCCCATGGTTGAGCCAACACGTTCAATGTGTCAATAGATCATTACTGACGAGTTTGAGGTTTCAGCTGGGGAATAGAAACGGTCATTAATTCTGTATGATTTTCCTTCATTTGTAGTTTTTCTGACTAGCTGAGGGGAACTTTCAGGGAGTATCAACTGTTACGGCAGATGTGCCTTAAAAATTACGGTGTTGAACTGTTTGATGTATGTTCAATGAGCATATTAACAACATGTACAAAATCTCCATATCTAATAGCACTTCTATCTTTCCCCTGAAGAGAAGCCCATATTTATATGTAAACAAGACATTGCATTGTGTATTTACTGAAAACAATTGTTTTAGTGGATATTAACTTCACAGATGAATTATTTTCATCTTGCTTTTACTGCTACTATGTGAGAGCATTGATTATAGTAGTATTTGTATTTTGATGCACAGATCAAGCTAGACAGCTTTTGTTCTTTGTGTTTACAGGGAATCTGACTGTGTGTAACTGTGCCCTGTGTTCCTCTTACAGAGAATAAATGTGCAGTTAATTCTGCTCTTCAGCCTGTAAAACCACTCTATAACTGCTCAGTATGGATTGGAACAAATTAATCTTCTACGTGTTAGTTTAGTCAGGTTTTTGTTTATTGTGTTCATCTTTGTCAGAGATCATGTACAAAAACTTTCGTCTGAGAGATGCCTGAATGGGGAATCAAACCAGCAACCTTCAGGTTACTAGTTAACCGCTCTACCCTCTGATCTAGCCGCCCCCAAAGTGTGTAAATACCCCCATGGGTATTATTTCTGAAATATGAATTTCAGGCCCTGGATTGTATTTTGAGTTTTAACAAATGGGAGCTGAAATTGTTTTGTTGCTTCCAGCTGTTTCTAGAAGTCTTTCTTTTGAGTTATTTATATACTTGCAGAATCGGACAGCAGCTGAATCTATTCACAAGCTTCTCCAAAATGAGTGTTGCCCGCCTTTGTGCATGTGGCATAATAGCTACACGTTATTACTTCTAATAACTTTGACATGGAAACAGGATCAAACTGCAAATTAAACTGTGAGCTGCACTCGAGACAAGTGGTTGTCCTAAAGTTGCAGTTTAAAAGCTGTAATAAGCTGTAACGCTCTAGCTAACAAGGATCCTGATAAACGTAATTTATAAGTGGCAATTTGATATTTACTGGATTTGTTTACCAGACTCTGCATCATAACTACATGCAACATGTGACTTCTATAACTAATAAAATAGCCAATTACTAAAATGCAGCTCCCTTATTGAGAAAACCTCATGCATTAGATGTCACTTGATGTACTGACATACCTCCCCATAGTAGCCTACATAATGCCGTGTAAGTACTGTGGCTCGTTCTATCAGTGTGATGCGAATGTCTGAATGAAGACGAGGCAACATCAGCGTGAAGTGACCCATGTCTGAATGACAAAGTGACATCACTTTTAACAGATTGATGTTACATATCTCATGTCTGAAAAGGGGTTTAGAAATCGATGTGAGGCTTGATTTTAGCTCTACATGAACAAACTTTGAGTTTCCAATTACAGTGTTGTGTATTGCTGTTACTTCTTTCACAGTAATAAATTGATGAAACATGTTGGTCTACCCTTCACCTGACGAAGTCACTGCTTGTAAGTCTATCTACAGACTAGGAATGTCTTGATAGCAGAAATCTTGTCTCTGCACCTACAACTGACTTCCCTTGGTTTACAGAACCAGATTTGATCCAAAAATTTAATCCGTGAAATTAATCTTTTTCAAATATGGGTATCTGATCTCCTCCCACCGTGCAGAGTCATGCATGTTAGGTTGAATTGGTGTTTCCACATCAGCTGTAGGTGTGGATGTGAGTGTGAATCCCTGTCTATGATGGACTTGTGACCTGCACAGGGTGTATTCGCATCTTAACCACTGTCAGCTGGGATAGGCCCTGCCCCCCACCCACGACAACTACATAAGTGGTTTAGAGAATTAATGGATAGATGGATGCTGGGAGAGTGTAGTTATCAGATCTGTACCGATATTTAATAGGTTCTTGCTTTGCCCTTGCATAACCCTTCCACTAGATCCGTGAAATAAAGCTAAGTATAAGTTTTTGTGTAATCTTGTTCATACATACACATAACACTGATCACATACTTCCACAATAACTGTAGTTAGTTCACCTTGAATTGTGTGTCTTTGCTTGGAAAAGCTTCAGGTTTTTCTTTTTTGTTTGAAATGCTCTGTGTATCCATTTGCATACTGGCTTTTGATTGTCCCGGATTGTGCAATTCAAACACAAATTATCTCTTTGCACAGGTTGGTAAGTCATAGCAGACCTGTTCCTGCCAGTCCACATGTACTTGTTGTCCACTATATCCAGTACCACGGAAAAGTAAGGTCACATGGTCAGAATTTTCTCATCAACTTGGGTCTCATTACATTCCTGCTGCCAACATATAGTTATAAAGGAAATGAGGTGCTAATAACTTCTTAAGAAAAGACAAATGTGGGTGTAAACAATGCCAGTATGTGATTTTTCAGCATTTTCTTGTGGTAATTAATGACAAAACATATTAAGGATTTTATTGACTAAACAAAAAGGAATTTCCTCATTAGATGGTCTAGTTCATAAAACTTGAGTGGTGGCAACTTGACAGTTGTTCAGTAAGCATGAAAAAGACTATTAAAAGTGCTGCATTTTCCATATACATATGTTTAATTAACGAATAATCAAAATAATCTGGGCTCTTTATTTACAACGCACTGTAAAATGTACAGCAGAGTCATGACTAGGACACATTACAAACACACACAACAGCCCCCGTGTCATATGAAGAACCTGTGCCTAAGCATAACAGGAATGGGATAGATGACATATGTTTAAAAAAACTCATCAAATGTTCATCCTCAAAGCAACCTTGTGTAAATTTGTGAAAGTATATATTTGTTTGAAGCATTTACGGAGGTCACAGATCAAGGAGCCCTAATATTAACCAAACTGGAAGCCGCAGACCAGATAGAGGGTGGCAGACAGTTTGTGCTTGTTGTTGTTGTCCTTGCAGATGTCAGTGCACACCAAAAGTGACATCAAAAATGCTAGCACATGTTGTGCTCAAGCAAATCCCAACTTTATAACCTTGTACACACAACGCAGACAAGCTGGAGGCACGGGTAAACAAACATGTTGACATGTACCATAATTTCAATGATACAACGATGCACTGGCACCAGGATTCTCGAATGACACGGAGGTAGATAGCAGCAACATTTGGGAAATATGAGACATTCTGCAGAAACATTGAAAAAACCTCCCCGATCACTTTGTTTCTTTTTTTGCTCCCTTCTAGTCGTGCTTCAGAGTTGAAGCAGTGAATGTACTTCTGATGTTTAAGAGAAGACTTCCTTGAGTTGAGGGTGCCTCAGTTATTAATGGTTATGGTGTTGTGTTGACAGCAGACAGGTTGAATTTTGTCATGTTAAGTCACTCATGGTAAAGTCAGTTAGCAGTGTTTAATTTTTAGTGTTCATTTTCTACCACCAGTGACCTTTAATTGGTCAAAGTGACCCAGCCAAAACTGTAAGACTTTGCTTACTGGAGAGAGAGGGAGAGGAGAGGGAACAGCTTTTTTACTGTCACACATTAGCATCTGTGTGTTTTGGGAAACTAAATGTTAAGGATCATCCCAATGCAGCAAAATATTTTTTTGCATTCATCAGTGTTGAGCATGGGTTTTCTGTTTTAATGTTCTTTAGTTTTGTTGTAATGTTCTGTAGAGAAAATTTTTAACACTTCCTCAAGCGTTACTTCACCTGCCTGCGAAGCCTGTCCTGTCGAGTGGTTCGGCTGTGGTCAGGACTAGCTTCCTTCCCATCAGATTTGCAGATATTTAGGGTTGGTTAGCATGTGTTTGGTACCTGGTATTAGTCAAACTAACACTTGTTGGGAAGTTTTTCCTGCAGGCTAAAAACTTGTCATCAGCTTGAATAATTGAAAAAAGTCTAGTAACGGCAGAGGAGAGAAATTATGAGATAAACCATAAATGTTTGCAGAATGAGGTAGAGATTTTACACTGCGCTGAAGTGAAATGATAGCACATATATTAGGTAAGTAAACATTTGTATGAGAAGAAAAGCTGCGCTGTAACTCGAGCGATTGATGTGGGGAAAGTCCTGTAAAGAAAGGATCAGATTGAGTGGTTTTTACTTCAACTCGATCAGTCCTCATGACAACCCTTAAGATAAGACATCTTTGTCTTTTTTCTAGTATGTACATATGCGTTTGTGTAACTAGTACACCATCAGAGAGTGTTTTACATGCCTCTGTTTTCTCTTTGGCTTTGCTCTGCCAGCTTCCCTCTCTCCCTTTCTTTCCCAAAGGTTTCAAAAAGAAATTAGACAGTAATTCTCCCCTGTGGTTTTACATAGATTAAGAGCTGTTGTCAACTGGAGAAATGGCTTCTCTTCGCCCTTGTTTCCTTCTGTTCCGGTCCAGAGCTATGCATGTAGTGAAGACACACACGGTGAAACAGAGAGGAAAGGGGAGACCCTAGTGTGATCATAAATAACAACATGCCGAATGAACAACTGCACTTAAATAAGGAAAATAAATACTTCCTTTGTATTCCTTTGGTTTCTTAGAGTATAAAGGGCTTGCTACCTTGGTGGGGACTGTTGGTTTTGAAATCAGGATGCTTAAAAATTATTTTCTTTAAATAAACTTTTTCGTGATTGATGTTCATTAAAAGGTGATTTTGTGCCACAGTGGGGTGTGAGGAGGTGACTGGAATTAATTTATTCTGATTTATTTAATTGTTAGATGATTTAGTTTGTTGTGGTGGGAATGTTGGAAATGGCTGTATTTCATAATTGAATTGCTGTCTTTCCCTCTTTTTATATACATGTATGTTTAAGAAATATTCAATTATTGCAGTCTCCTCAAGCCAGTGTAACTAATTACTAACTAAAGATGTCCTTTGTGTGCTTCATGTCCCAGTCGTGTCCCATACCTGCTGTTTGGTGAGAATAATTTCTCAGTAAAGCAATTTAAATATCTTGCAGGGTTTTCTGATGTTGACTGTGGAATTACTGTACCTCCCCTAAAATATGTTGTTTTTTTAGGTGGAATTGTAAAGCATAATGCTGTCTGTAACATCAGAAGCAGTTACTACATTGTTTTAAAGACATGAGCATACAGCAGAACAAATAGGGGAGCCACATTAGACAGAAAATGCCACCTGTTGTGTCATCTTATAACTGCTTTGACAGTGTTGGGTGTTGAAAGCTGGTTTTATTCTAATTTCTGGTTGGTTTGTAAAAAACAAACTGGATTTGTTAATCTCAGAGGCATAATTGTTATTGCACCATATCTATGGTTGCACGTGTGGAAGTCAGTGCTTCGGTTGAAGATCCCTGATTAGACTTGGATTCTTTGAGTTGTGCTCTTCTTTTTCTTTTTGTACGTTTTATTTTCGATTCCAGCCGGAGACACATATTCCCCTAGGGGTTGCGTCAGGAAGAGCATCCGGCGTAAACCTCTGCCAAATCAAATATGCGGCGCTACCCGCTCTGGTGACCTCTTGTGACAAGGGAGCAGCCGAAAGTAGCTTCTTCTTCTATTTTATTATTATTTTACATTTACTTGATTGACAGTGCTTGTGGTTAAGTAATATGAGAAGCTAAAATTGGAGGAGAAATGATCTTCTTGTTACAGACCAAATCTTTCTCTTTAAGGAGCGTGACCGTCACTTGGCTGTAGTCTTGGGGCTGACTACTTGTTTGGTGATTGTCTGACCACAGTTAGTTTTTTTTTTCTTCTTCTTTTTGGCTGGCATGGCATTATGTGTTGTGTTGTTGTGTTGGTAACTCCCCCAGTTTTTAACAATGGAGGCTGCTAATAGGGTTGTGCGGATGGAAGATGATCTCAGGGGTCTACAGTGGTCCGAGTAATCACCAATAGCTGACCAATGGAGGTTGAAATGAGTGTGCTTGTGGGGAGTGGCAACACTGATCCATCGTCATCTTACAAGAAGAACAAACAGAAAGAAGGTATTGTCTGGTTTATTTTTCAGTTAGGCAGGAAATAAACTTTCAACAGCAGCAGTATCACAGTTCCATTTTTATGTGTTTGGAAGGATTGCTCAGCTGTAATCGCCAGTATTTTTGAGCACAATTTTAAGATACTGATTTAAGACACCCCTTGTGTTGAACAAACTATGCCATCGTTTTGCAATTTTAACAGTATTATGTTAGATTCACACCAAAATTTTACGGGCTCTTCCACTGGCAGTGCTCTACCACTCAAGTATCCTTCACCATGTTCAGCTGGGCAGGTTTGTAGGTGGTCAGGAGACACTCCAGCCCCCTCCCCAATTTTTAGAACCCATGCATTTGTCCCCTCAATTAAAAAAAAAATAGGCACTGAGCGGTACCTTTTATTGGTACTGTACTTGTTTTGAAATAAAGAACCAATACAGTGAAAAAAAGCCCCATTTCTCTGACAACAACTTATCCAACTACCTAATTACCTGAAGAAGATGTTGATGAAGCTGACGGTGTCTCGCTAAAAGTGTCATCATCATCCACAGGTTCATCCTCTTATACGTTGGTGACAGACTTGCTAATGTTAGCTGCAGGTCCTTTGGTGAATTTGGCTTTCATGCTATCAAATACGGTACACTCTTGAGATTTCAGATATATTTTGTGTTTGCACAGGTGTTTCCTCCCATTAGGTGTGTTGCCATGGCTAGCTTTGAATTTTGCACTAAGAATGTTGGAGAGATTAAGATGCTTCTGATTACAATCCCAAAATAAAGACACGTGTATGTGAGCATGCAAGATATTTCACAATAAACTGATGCAGAAAAGGTTCAAGTTGTTGCATAAAAATTTGCCAGAATACAACATGATTGGAGTCAGTGCAGTTGTAGCACAGTTTAGGACAATTAAGGACTGTTTATCTTGAAAATGGTTGGAACACTATTGATGAGATACTCTTGCATGAATCAGTATAAGGTTCATGCGTTATTCTCTAGTTACCAATACACTTATTAGCTTTCTTCCTTTATATAATTAGATGAAAATGTGTAACAAAGCACACTGGGGAAAATCTGCTGTTGAATTATTTATAAAAAGAGAAACATGTCAATCAAGACTTCCAGTTCAGTGGGATGAAGAGAGCATTAACCGTTGTTTGATTTTAGCGTGTTTGTGTCTTATGTTTTAAGGGCAGTGAGGCAGTATAGGGAGAAAAATTAGATGCTTTAAAACAGATAATGCACCTTATTGAAAAAGGCATTTTAAATGAATGTGGACAGACAAATGAGTTTTGAATCTATAAGTTCACAAACTTAAGGGTCATCTTTGCTCAGTACTGAAGTTGAAACGGCTGCTGGAGTTGTTTCATCTGATAATTAGTGTTACCCTGAGTCGACTGGTGTTGTTAATCTGGGTAGTGGGTTTGTTGTAGTGACTGTGGAGAAGTAAGCCACTTGTTCCAGAAAGTCCAAGTCCTAACTGGCATGCAGTTAGTTTGTCAGCTGTGATCACCAGTAACTTGCTGAACAAGGTGATATTCAACTAGTTTTTTCCATTTGTGCATGAAGTCAACATTAGGTTAATATTAAATGTAATGGCTTGCCTCACAATAGTTTCATGCTGACATACTGACTGAGGGTATATCTGTCTTTGGAGTTATTTAAATTGGTGTATTATGAGATTGTGCATTTGCAGACACCAGTTTATCTCTCTGGGCTATGTGTGGTTGAGTGTGTGTTGGTGAAAGACAGTGTGGTAGGGCATGGTGAGGAGTGGAGAACAGATGGGTAAGGTGAAGATTACTTACTGTAAGGGCCACGAAAGCTTCATAACTACTTTTAATCCACCTGTTGCCGATTTAGAATGGCAGTGCCGCAGGTTACAGGCTGAAACGCTATGAACACCACATAAAGTTTCATGATTTTAAATATATCGTGAATCATGTCATATTCGTGAAGACTGTGCACTTCAGCTATATTTCAGCATTAGGTGGTTAATGCTTAACACTTTGCCTCTAGCGTTAATGTTAGCCGTCTAAACAAAAAAAATCTAAATGATGTCTGGTTTTTAAATTTAAGTGTTTTGCTGTTTGTTGGCTTGTTTTGCCTGCACTTGTGTCAGTTTAGTGATGTGAAGTGTGTGCGCGTGCGCATTACACTCGAGATATAATGAATGTGAGCTGTGTGTATCTGTGTGTAGAAGTATTGGCACAATTAGTCTTTATGAAATTAATTATAACTTAATTACTGAATACATAATGTGTGAAAATGAATAGCATTCAAAATTTGGCAATTATTTGGGGGAGATGAAGGAAAATGTGACAATACTGAGCAAATTGTGAAAGCTTGTTGAGAGTTCCCTCTTCATTTTTTTTTTTTAACCCTGCTTGAAATGTGTTATCACTTTTGTAAAATTTATTAATTTATTT
>VVAS01057561.1:0-14226 GCA_015103295.1 Ptychochromis oligacanthus
TGTTTTTTCACATAGGGCCAGGTAGGTTTGGATAGATTTTCTCCCTTAATAAATAAAATCATAATTTAAAAACTGCATTTTGTTTTTACTCAGGTTGTCTTTGTGTAATATTCAAATTTGTTTGATGATCTGAAATATTTAAGTGTGGAAAAATATGCAAAAAACTAAGAAATCAGGAAGGGGGCAAACACTTTTTCACAGCACTGTATGTATATATAGCTTTTTGGGGCTTAAATATTGAAAAATGATTGTTATTTCACTCATTTTCTGCACAATGTGCAGGCTACGGGTATCAATTAGGTCAAACCAGCCTAAAAAGTTGCAGGTATTGTAATACTGTTGTTTGATGCATTGAATTTAAATGTTTCTTTTTCTACCTGTAACATTGTATTACAGCACCATACTAGTGTGGTACACCTTTGGAAATGTCTTTTTACATTATAACTTTCAACATTTCTGATCGAATTTAACACGCTGGGGAAATGTATGACCTATAATATAACAAGGGATACAGTGATGGGAAAATTCTGGGCCAATGCAGATTTTAAATTAAATTAAGCATGTTTTTTTGTTATTTATTCCTCCATTTGTTTCATGGAAATGAAGGAATATAACAATAGAATTTTTTAAGATGAAGTGTTTAATACTTCATCAAAGTATCTTTGACCATTTTCCCAGTGCAAAATTGAGGAAACAGCTAATCATTGGCCACTGCCATTGCTTAATGCCATCTTATTGAGCAATTGACAGGGTGGGTCAGTGTTTGACAGTTACATTACTGCATCCTTAAAAATGATCAGTATGGGCTGGTAACTGCATTGCAATTGCATGATATCAGTTTACATAATAATTTATTTTATTGTTCTTCTTATTTCAAACAAGTTTAATAACTGGAGTCCACAGACGGAGCTAGTTTAAGTTCATAAGAAAGCATTTAGAAACTGAAACACACAATAGTGCCGGCGCTGCATGTTATTCTGTTTAACGGGCTAAATAGTGCAAGAACTGTTTAAGTTGTGAGAAGGACAAAAGGTGAAACTGTGGGTGAAAGTCTGCATGCTGAGCAGTTCTCACAGTGATGCACCTTCAGCGTGCTGTTCCCACAGTGCAGTGTGAGTCATTTAGACAGAGTGCTGTACAGAGCCCATTGTTCTCTGTTTTAACAGCTGCTTCATGTCTCTCTTCCCAGGTGCTGGGCTTTGAAGTGGACTCCATCAACTCGGTGCAATTCTCCAATCACACAGGTCGGCCGAGTGATTTAATGGCGTAACAAAGTATTTTATCATTCAGATTCACAAAGTCGATTGACTCCTTTTCTACTTGCGTAACAATCTGACCTTTTTATATTGCCTCAGCCAAACCATTAATTTTTGTCACTGCTGCTGTATTGCATGGATTGGAAATAGAAATCATATCTTAATGACCTTTGTCAGGCTGGAAACACATCTGTTCTCATGTCGTTGGGCTGGTTACATCCAGTTTTTTTTTTTTTCTTGTTTAGTTAAAATATAACGGCTCAGGTTTAATAAAACAGGTTAGAAAAGGAAAGATGTGCATTTAAGGATACATGCAGCTTGTTTTAGTTGGTAAAAAGATTACAAGAAGACCCCTTAAAGTGCATGCATTGAGGCTCCTTGGATGGCTGTGCTGAGCAGTTAATCTTTGTTGGTGTACTTTGCCTTGTTAGTACAGAAACCATTTGGATGAACTCTGTATGCTGTATGTGACTTAGTGAAGTACAGTCACAGTGGGCATCAGTCACATTTAGAGGAGGAGACTCAGGGACTGTGTTTAACTGGAGAAGTTAATGTTTTTCTAAGAACCACCTTCTTCACCTCTCAGGTTACTCAGCTGAAAGGAGGCAGTTAAGTCTAAACTCCAAGCAGATACATGTGACAGTGTTGTATGATAGAAACTACTGCATGGCTAAATGATTCAGCTGGTTTGTTTTATTAAATCTATTTAAAATCCTTTACCTGCATATTATTTGTAGTTCTAACAACAATAACTACTTTTGTCCAAATTTAAAACTTCACCATGTTAAGTAAATTTTTATAAACATACAAAACTTGACATAATCACAGGGTGTCGCTATATGCTTTCACAATATTATATTTAGATAAGTGAGATCATTGTAAAGATTACCATACAGATGTAGTGTTGATTATATATGTATGATTGTTTAAGCTTGACAAAATGCAGACCGCTCATTGTGGTAAAAAGATCCCCAAAGTAACATCTAAAGGCTTAAAGGAGTCACTGCTGCTTTAACGCGGTTATCAAAAAAAGACACGGCACTCAGCAAGTCCTGAATAGAAATCTGTGAGAGAATTTCGTAATGGTAAAGATGGCGGTTCAGGAAACGTGTGAGCCGGTTATGTTGTTGCACTGGTGAATACACACTCTAGAGGTTCACAACAGTTTAAACTGTGTGGTGGTGGGGACGTCAACTTGTTATTGTAGAATATGGGGAAGTGTACTTCTTGGTTTTCTTGGCTCACTCCATCCCTCGTGTGAAATTAGCATGGCGTCTGTTCAGTGCTCTGGATGACCCAGAGATGTCGATCTTGACGGCAGTCTTGATTGAGCCATTAACGAAGCTGTAACATCGTGCAACTTTGGACATGCACAGCACAAGTATGACCTGTGAGGCATATGCTTTGTGAACCTTATTTTGTGACAAAAACACTAAACTTTTGAAATACATTATGACTCTGTCCCTATTCATTTAGATAGGGGGTTCAAAATAACTGCCCAGAGGCCTTACCAGGATGGCTGCAGAGTAGTAGGGCTTGCATCTAGAAGGACTCTCTTTATGAGAGCAGTGAAAGCAAATTATTAGACAGGCGTGTTGTCCAGTAGTTCCAGTCTGTGTCCCTTGTTTATTACAGTTTTTCTGAATTGCAAAACACATTTCCTAAAATCTCCTCTCTTTTTCTCAAACTACTAAACACAAACCCTAAAGTTCAAGCTACACTCACAAAATGTTTGACTTGTCTTGCAAAACCAAACATTTGATCCAGAACTTTTTCAACTTTACTCAAAATCAAGCACTACTGTGAGAAACCACACAAAACCAGCCAATATATAAACACAAGTTAGCAATGATTACACACTAATTAAATAAATGCAAAACACTGTGGGATAGTGGGAAAATAGTATTTATTTAGGATATTTGAACATTCCTGTACTCACAATTAAAGAAAAAAGCTCACATTTCAACAAAAACAAACTGCAGCAAAAAAAAGCACAAGTGGTACCCGATCGGCTTGCTTCAACCTTATCTTGTTGCGTTGCAGGACACGGCCAGCTGTTGACAGACTCACACTGTTTATTCCCTCAAAATGAATGTTGTCTTCTATAATCTGCTGCTGTATTTCGCGCAGTCGAATTGCATTGTTTTGACGGACCATATCTACAATAAGTGTCTCCTGCTGTTGTGAGATTATGCGTGTTCTTCCACCCTCATGTGGCCGTCTTTCAATTCTAAAAAAGACCATTTTGTTAGAAGTATACATGCTATACAGTAAATATTGTCAAATATTGTACCATGAAGAAATAATTTTTCCTTGTAAGGACAAGAACATTGGGTTCCATACATCACGTGTGTTCAATTATGAGTGGTAGTGTTTAAATTAGGAAACCAGTGTGTTAGTTGTGTTCTTTGTGGTAGTTTCCATTCTATGCAGACTTCAGCAGCATAGAATGGAAACTACCACAAAGAACGGGAAATGCTGGGAAAGTACACTCAGTACATGTGAGACTCACGTGTATCGTGCGGCTCAGAAGGAGATGGAAGAAACTGTTGAGACAGTTTTAACAGTTTTTCGGGCTGTTACTGGATACATGAGTCTATGATGTCAGTTGCATTTTACCACAACAAGCTGAGGAAGTTGCCAAACCTGTAACCTGCATAATTTGTTTTGTTTTTGTTTTTTTAAAGTTTAACTGCCTCAAAGTTTCAATTTACCTCTCAGCATTAGTAACTTGCCTCATGCAAGCGCACCCTTTGCCCCACATTTAATTTGTCGGGATCTGGTTACCCTGTTCAACACACCTGCAGAGATGATAGGATTATTGCATGGGGTTTGTGGGTCCAAGTATGTGAAGAATGCGCTTTTTTTTCTCCACAGGAGCAGGAGGCTTACACAGAAATCATTTAAACCAATACAAACATCTACTCTCCTGAAAGAGGAAGCTGATGATTTTTGAGCATTCGATTACAGTGTCACTACTGTGAATGTGACCCTTCGTCTGGTTTATTCTAGTATGCTTAAACATTAAAATTCAGAAATGTTCACTTTCAATGGAGGCTTCCCCAAACCACAGCACATGCTTCTGCTTTGCTGTGAGCTTTCTGGTAAGTCCTCTCTGCAGGAGGGACTCATTGGCTTGTGTTCAACTTTGGGCTCCATGTGAACTCCCCCTCTCCTCTGGTATACAGAACTGTTTGTGTGTCCATTTTGTGTCCAATCATTTGCAGTCAGAGCAGCTTTTGAGGGTTTATTCTAGGTTAATGGTGAAAGAGGGACAAAGAAAGGAGAGAGCTGGCAGCCAGGATACAAGCTTCCCATTCAAGTCGCTGTGGAGGCCCCGTTAAGCACAAAGGGTAGAGGGCCCTCAGCAGAGGGAATTAGGTCGATAGAAAGACAGAGCAAGGATGGAAATGTCTACTAAGTTGATTTATACACAGCTGAGCTAATGCAATATATGAGTGCTTCTTACATAGTGCAGACGTTTGTGTCCTGCTCCCTAGTTTATCCTCAAAAGGTCTAAAATCAAAGTTTTTGACTTTGACACAAAACATCCTTGAAATAAGAGAATGAATCAAGTAGAATCGGCAATAAAAACTGAAAATTTTAATTTTTCCTGTTTTTAATCTCTGCCCAGGTTACGCCCACTGGAAGGGGCAAGTGCTGACAGCAGAGGAGCTGAATGTGCTCTATGAGGGCATTAAGCTCAACAATGTGAACCACTATGACTACATCCTCACAGGTGAGCCTAAAGAGTGTCTCCTTGCATATTTGTACAGCAGTCTCATAACTTTATTGTAGGCCTCACTGATGCAATAACCCTGGATGGGACATCAAATTTTGATGCATGTAGTCTGTATTTTTGATAATATTGACTGAATCATGAGCCACGATGCACAGCTGCGATTCCCCTGCTATTTGCCAATGCTATCTCCTCTTGGTTGCGGTCATGATAACAACAAAAGGACTCATCATACAAACAAGCTTCTGCTGCCACAACTCAACGTGATTTTGAAATAATTAGTGACTATCTCACAACCACTGGTTACTAGGGAGAATGTGTGTTACCTGACTGGTTGGTGAGTGGTTGCTGGCTGTCGCCAGGTGAAATAAGTCACACAGAGCGTGCTGCTTCAAAATCCTCCTTGTGATTGCTGTGGTCACTAGCAGATTGCAGCAGTTGCCTGTAGTTTGCAAGGAAGATGCCAGCTTGTCTGCAAACACTTGCCATTTTCTCTCAAAGCTGTAGTGAACTTCAAAAAGTGCAATGCATACTGGAAAAAGAGTGTGTTCACCTTCAAAGTAAAAGTTGTACCGTACAGCACATTTTAAAAGGTGCAGCTTTTACTTGGGAAAAGAACTTTCTCCATTTCCGGTTTGGGTCGCACTTTTTGATGTCTCACTACAGTTTGGTGATTCGTTTCCGAGTGTTTGCAGACAAGTTGGTGTCTTCCATGGAAACTATTGTTGACCGCGTCAAGCCAGTGATCAAAGAAATCGCAAGCAGGTTTTTTGTGCAGCACCACGTACCTCTTTGTGACCAGTTTCACACTAGCGACTTCAATGTGTAGCAACACTGTAGTTCAGGTTTTCCCAAAAAGCCATTGCCATGTTAACCCAAAATTCCTCCCCACAGGGTACAGCAGGGACATCTCCTTTCTGGAGACGGTGGTGGAGATTATTCAGGAGCTGAAGAAAGCCAATCCCAGCTTGGTGTACGGTGAGTGTCTGATTGGATTTTCCATTTTAAAAGCTGAACAATAAAAATTTTACAATAGGACCTTTTCTTTCTCAAGTCTTATTTTTCATTTCTTCTTTACAGTTTGTGATCCTGTTATGGGAGACCAGGGTGCTATGGTAAGCATTATCCACACTATACAGCTGCTGACAGTTTAGAGAACACTTATGTGGTGTTTTGTGCTTTTGATGATTACTTTAAAAAGTCATAATTCAAAGCACTCCTCAGTTTTATTTGTTGATTATTTTTTTTTTTATCCATTTTGGACATTTTGTATTTCTCACATGTAAAGAGGTCGAGGCTTTTGGAAAACATATTTTTGTTGCTTGTTTCAGTATGTTCCAGAGAATCTGCTGCCAGTCTACAAGGACAAAGTAGTGCCTTTGGCTGACATCCTCACTCCCAACCAATTTGAAGCAGAGTGAGTGCATTTTAAACAGTTGTTACATCTCAGTATACTTTTTTTAATCCTTGAAAGATGCTCTGTACAAAATAAGTAAGAGATGGTGCTAAATGCCAGGTATTGTTCCTTTTTTTGTGGCTTTTTCTTTTTTCTTAGGCTCTTAACTGGAAGGAAAATTAACACAGAGGAAGATGCTATTGAGGTGAATATCAGAAACATTTTCTGTTTGGCTGTATTTGGATTTAATTTGTGACATCAGAAACGACGAAGCTTGAGAAAATGGGATTTTATCTATTCTCCAGGTGATGGACTTGCTTCATAAAATGGGTCCAGAGACCGTGGTCCTCACTAGTACAGATCTTCCGTCAAAACATGGGGACCAGTTCCTGGTGGCCCTTGGAAGCCAAAAAATAAGTAAAGTATCAGGCCAACAGTGTTTTGCTCTCTGCTTTTATTACGGGATTTACTGCAGCTTAATTTGAATTTTGAATTTCCTGTGGGAAAACATTTGTGTCCAGAGGGGCTGCTTGTCTTTAGGTAAACAGGCCAAAATGATTATAAATGATGGGGATGTGTTCCTCTTTTAGGGTCGGTAGGGTAACTTTCAAAGTTAGGATTACAAAAAGTCATGCATAAAAATGTGCAGTGCACTTGTATCTGTTGTCCCTGCCGTTTTTGACCATCACAACCCTGTTTGTCCTCCTCACTGCAGAGAAACCAGATGGGACCAACACTGATCAGAAAATCTGCTTGGACATCCCCAAAGTCAATGCTGTATTTGTGGGAACAGGAGACCTGTTTGCTGCCATGATGCTAGCCTGGACTCATCATCACCCCAAGGACTTGAAGGTCAGCGACACCTTTAGTGTTTTCACTCAGGTCCAGTATGCAGCTATTACGTATGTTGTTGCTTGCCTAATAAATGAATCATAGCTAAACCAGTCTTCCTTTTTAACAGACTGCCTGTGAGAAGACTGTTTCTGTCATGCACCATGTCATTAAGAGGACCATTGCTTATGCCAACGGTAGGGTTTGTGTGTGTTAATTAGTTTGTCATGAGGTGCTTTCCACTGACTTCAAGTTGTTTACTGGAGCACCCTTTGCTCTTTTCTGTTGTTAATACTGTACTTACATAATCTAATATGTCAAGGACACTGCCATTATTCCAAAAAACAAGGTGCATATCTTTATTGATTACAATACTCACCTTAGACATTTGATAGATTTAATTGTGCTGTTGTTAGGTATTACATAAAAGCTTTATATATCTTAAAAAAGGAATCAAATCACTCCATATAACTGATGCAGGAATTATCCTATGAGTTCTTGGTTGATGAGTATACCACACTCCAAAAACCTGTTTTTGTTTTTTTTTCAACTTTTCCTTTCTTTCAGAGGTGGCTGGCCCTGGGAAAAGGCCCACCCCTGCACAACTGGAGCTAAGGATGGTTCAGAGCAAAGCGGACATCGAGAATCCTGCCGTTGTAGTGGAAGCCAAGGTTTTACAAAAGTCTTCACACTGAAGACTAACTTTTTCTGTGAACTTTCACTTTGTGCTGGTGCAAATCTGGGCGGTCTGCCAGACACATATAGGATTTTCACATCAAAGACTGTCATGTGTCTTTGCCTTACAGAATTTCAGAGGGGGTACTACTATTTTATTTTATTTTTTTCAGGATTTCTGTCTATGTTCTGCTCACAAATACACTGAATAACTGCCATTTGTGTCTGTACTGTGGCTAGTGAAGGCAACATCTGCCCTTGATTCAAAACAAAACAGGACATCAGCCAGCCATAGCCCTTTTCAGACATGGTATGGATAACATTACTGGCTTGACCAGTCTGTTAACTGATGGCATTGTGACATTCAGGCATTGGTTACTTTTACGTTAATGTCCCTCACAGTTTATTTTAGACGTGCCCATGACTGTGACACACACAGCTATTGTACGAGCACAATATTTGTGTGTCTGTATGTGTGTGTGCTGATGAGAGAGCTGCACCCTGTCCCTCTTGCAGCACATGCTCTGAAAGAGATCACTCTTCTGGATTGGGAACAGCAAAAACACATTATAGTGGAATGTTTTATTCTTATTGGGGAAAAAAACCTAATTGATTAGATAAAATATGAATATGTACATGTTACTGTTTTTTATGCCATCCTCTGGTGAGCTGTCAACCCCACAAAGATGCATGAGAGGCATGCACAATCGTAGTCTTGTGCATGCCTGTCCGTTAATGTGACTGCACACATTCATAACTGTGTCAAGTTCAAAGGGATTTGCAAATCTTGCTTAAGATAACTGGCCCAGGTCTTACAGGAAAAATGAACGATTTTATTTATATAGTTCCAATTCACAACAACAGTCATCTCAGGGCACTCTGTATTGTAAGATTTAGACCCTACAAAATTATACAGAGAAACTCCATGACTTCCTTTGAGCAAGCAGTTGCCAATATTGAGGAGAAAAAAAACTCCCTTTTTACACATTTCCCCTAGCCCCAAGTTTCTTACTAAGAGAAAAGAAGTGCATAGAGGAATGACAAACAATATTATGATAAACAAAATGCAGAAAGGTACAAAAATAGGGAGGATAACACAAAAGGTATGGGACAGAGGAGACACGGATGCCTATTTAGCCTTGTTGCTGTCAGATTAATGAAAAGACATGCATGTCTGAAAGGGGCTCATGTTTCGGTCAAAGGATCATTTTAACATAGTGAAAATAACTTCATAAGCTGAACAGAAAATGGACAAAACCAGTGTTCAATCCATGACCATTCGTCTACTTGTTTTGACTCTAGAACATCAAGACACGTACTTCAAGTGTGTCGCTCATGAGGCATTATAAGGACATCAGTATATTGTCTGTGATAACATTAAAACATGCTGGATTAGGCCACTATGAAATTGTTTTAAAGTGTTAAGAAAGCATGGAATGTGCTTAAAATGCACTTGGGTGTTTTATCACTTCAAGTAAAGTCTTACCACTTTATACACTGAGACTGGATGCATTTTAAGTGCTGAGATATGTTATTGTAGGTTGTAGTTTTAATTATCCCCATTTTATTTCAACTCTGTTATTTTAGACAAATTGTGACTAACGATAATTGTAATAGCTGATGTCAAAAATGTTTTAATCAATTTTCTGAAAAATGAAGTTTGTCACCTCCCTTTTTTTAATTATGCAATGCTTTCTAGCAGGTGTGTAACATGTTAGATTCATGTCTTAAGCATCTCAAATTGAGGTATTTGCACAGATGATCTTTAAAATCTTTACTAATAATCATTGCTTTCATTTATGAGTGTTGTCATATCTCAAGAAAAGAGTGTGTATGAGAGACCACGCTGTACTGTAGCCTTAACAAGGTTAGGGAAGCAAAACAGTGGTTGTGAATGTTTTTGTGTGCTTATAGTTGATCCTCGCACATAATGTTAGAAAGTCAAGTGCCAAACCTTGAGCTGCTGCTCTGTTATAGAGCAATATATAAACAATTAAAAAATAATCTTTTTATTGAAACTGTGCTGCATTTATTTGTATTCATTTATTTGTCTGTTGGGTTTCAAGACGAGTCTTGTGAGGGCATTATACATCAATGTGTTGTGCATTCAGAGATGCTCGTCTTCATACCTTGGTTGTAACAAGTGCTTATTTGAGTTACTGTTGCCTTCCTTTCAGCTCAAAGCAGTCTGGCCATTCTCCTCTGACCTCTGGCATCAACAAGGCATTTTCACCCAGAGACCTGCTTACTGGACATTTTCTCTTTTCTGGACCATTCTCTGTCAACCCTAGAGACGGTTGTGTGGGAAATTCCCAGTAGATCACTAGTTTCAGAAATATTCAGACCAGCCCTTCTGGCACCAACAACCATGCTGCATTCAAAGGCACTTGAATCACCGTTCTTCCCCATTCTGATGCTCAGTTTGAACTTCAGCAGGTTGTTTTGACCATGTCTACATACCTAAATGCATTGAGAGGCTACCATGTGATTGGGTGATTAGATATTTGTGTTAACGAGCAATTGAACAGATGTACCTAATGACGTTGCCGCTGAGTGTAATTTTTCTCCATTAAGCCTGGGTAAAAGAACATACTGGAGCCACTGTTTATCCAAGAGAGGTAACTGTTCCCCATGTTAGATCAGGTAGCATGGTTGCATTGGATCTTATCCATGTGTTGCAGTGATAAAGTATTTTAATATGAAAAGCAATAGAAGAATAAGAAAGGAAGAATAAAGGAAAACAAGCCAGCAAGTCTTGACAGGTGCTTATGATGTTGTGTGATTAGGGCTGGGTGACAGGGCTCTGTTTTGCCACTAATCCAGAGTATGAATAGCCAGCATTAGCCCAGATAACCAGACAGGCCAATATGTCTGCCCAACTGTAACCTGTACACAGCCACAAAGAAAGGAAGACTTTTTATTTGTGGCCAGTATGTAACTTGAATGAGAAACTCCAGACTCTGGTGTTCTAGTTAACTAAAACTAGGTGTGAAAAACATTTATGGTTAGCTGAAATAAATACACAAGAACCAACAGATACTTTAGTTGGATTTCATCAACTTTATCAACACAACCACCACTCTTTGGTGGATATGTTTATTGAGACTGGGATGTCTACACGACCGTCTTGTAATACCTGTCCTGACAAAGACCCCACAGTCAAAACTAATGCTGGAACTATTACTGTGAAACTAACCTGTATTGAAAAACTGAAAATTAAAAATACAAAAAATTATAATAACTCTGTTCCAGGCTTGATTGTGAGACAGAAGGGTTAGATTTGTTGCAGTGAGTGGTTTATTACCCCTAGAAGTGTGCAGTTATAGGTATACACCAGCAGAGGGCTAAAGAGGTCTAAAGTTAGTCCAACATGCACGCCTGCTCAGGAAATGAATAAACAAATGATATGACACTGCAATGTTGGGATCTGGACGTGAATAAAATTGCCAAAAAGTTTAAGCTTCAGGCAACATTGTACATGCAAGGTCAAGAAAATGTTACATTTTTATATGGTAGAAGGTGCAAAAAGGCTAAATATGGGACAAAGCTGTAAAGTCCTGCAGGATGCAGTGAGACTATACTGTTAATAAATGCCCTATGTAGGTAATTAGTAATAGCAGTCATGTTAAAAATAATAATGCTTTTTTTAAAAAATTTATTTTGATGTTATGGATAACAATTTATTTTATATTTTTCTGTTTTCTTGAAAACTGAAGATCCAGATTTCCTTCCTGAAACAAAGAGGTTAAATGGGTATTTTCCAATAAAAAACAAACAAACAAAAAAAACCCCAACAACAACAACAAAAAACAAAACTAAATTTGAATGCACAAGAAATCCATGCACTGGTCTATATTTTGCAAACTGTAGCAGGGAGTCAGTAAAATCAGACATTATAGGCCTGTGTAGAAATATCCTTTATGTGCTCTTATCTGTAATTGAACCTGCAGCCAGGTGCGCTGCTGTGTATTTGTGTGTTTTTAATGCATCTCTGTGAAAATGAATGAGGGGCTGGACCGGATGTAGGACAAGCCACCTTCAGATGGGCTCGGAGGAAATGTGGGGCTTTAACCGACAAACAATAGCGGTGTCGCGAGTCCCATTGCCTCAAGTCATTTTTATTGCGTCTCAGGAAACGGACGAAGTAGGACAGCGTTCACTGACAGCCTCATTTTACGCCCCCCGAAGGCCACAAAGCAGCGAAGAAGTGTAACTAAAATCCACCGACTCCCAAGTGAATAATCTTCAGGTAAGACCGTTACTGACGCTGGCTGCTAACGTGAGCTGGCTAACTAGCATGGTGTAATGACGGGTGCCTGTTTACGAAGGATGGAAGGTACATGGGGAAAGTTGGCAGTCATTAGCAGCTCAAACAAGCCATTTAACAGACTCCGTCCTGTAGCCAGAAAACATTTATTACCCCCGCTATGGTGAGGATGCTTACATAGCATGCTAGCTTGTACTGTTAGCACCTGTCCTTGCTGTGCCGCTGCTCGGCTCATTTATTCTAGCGATGCGTGGTGGTTAGACAGCCAGTGTTCACACATTTACCATCTATGATGGCAATAGATGGACAGGTGGGGTATCTTTTTCAAAAAAAATGAATAAATCTTCTCTGGGAACTGTGCGTGCCTGCAACTTTTGAGTTCACCGGGCAGCTAGCTTCACGACTCCGGCCGCAGCCGAGCCATGTGTGACAAAAGATGAACCGTGTCGGTGGTGGGATTGAAGGGACCTGCTGGCTAGTTGGTCTTTGAGCCTTTATCAGCATTTGGTGCATACAGTTCACTTAAGCATTTGTATTCAGATGCAATAGAGAGGTAAAGCTAAGATACTGAGGTATGACATGCAAGAGTTTATCTCAGTATCACCGGGTTCGGTTTTTTTAATGTTGGTATACTGCGCGCCCGCACGTCGTTATGCGCCAGCTGGTTCCGAGTTGACCTGCGTGCGGATCTCGTACGACTCGTGAGGTTACTAAAGTTCATTGAAGTCTGCGGCTCTTTTAGCACGCGCTAACTTTACTCTTGAGCTTTAGTTTTAACCAGCGGGACGAGTAGTGCGTGACAGGCAAGTAACTCCTAGCATTTTCTAATACTAGAACAGTGATTTTTTTTTTTTGTGCCAGGGATGATAACGACTGTTGCTTGACGCAAGAGGCAGCTTTGGTCTCACAGTACTAGTTAGACTAAAAGCAAATGGGAAGTCTATTGATAAAGCTTCCTTTTTTTTTGTTACATTGAATGTTAAATGGTGAGATGTGTACTCACTGGGTTACACGGCTAATGTAAGGTCACTTGTTGGTGTTGTGCATGCTTTTAATTGACCTTGAGAGAAGGATATGTAGACTGGTTCAGTGCTGCTATTTATTTTTAGTAATACGTACAAAGTGAGTGAATCCTGTCTACACATAATAGACAACTTAGCAACGAACCAGTTTTTAATTAAATTAAATTAGGCACTTTGTTACGGGCAGCTTGTGACAAAAACACACGTTCCCATTTCTTTAGTTGATTCTACTAAAAATGCCAAAGATAACACAGACTGACAGGCATAAAATAGTATTTATACACCAACAAGTTGATTGCCAAACAGCTGTTAGCCGAAAACCTGGCATATCTCTTCATGGTGTGAGGTTTTCCAAAAAAAAAAAAAAAAAAAAATGAGGAAACTGGTCAAGGGGAAGGACAAAAGAAGTGCCAGGCCTAAAAAAAACAAAACAAAAAAAACTATCTACAGCAGATAAACAGTATCTGACAGTCATGTCCTAAAGGAATAGGGGGGAAAAAAAACCCAGCAAACACCAGACACAGGACCTGAGAGATGCATCTGGCCCTTTGGGTTGACCCATCTATTTGCTGTAGCCTCATAAAAAATGGTCTCAGTGGAAGGGTGGCTGTCAAGAATCCATCCTTAAGGAAAGGAGACAGAGAGAAGAGTCTGAGGTATGCCAAATTACACAAATCAGTGAAAATGAGTAGCAACAGGTCTTATGGAGTGATGGATCCAAATTTGAAAATTCTGGTTCAAATCATCGTCAGTATGTACAGTGGAGGTCAGGAGAACGGTACAACAGTGCCATCTGTAGTGGTGTTGGATGTCTTGTCAAAATTGATGGAATTATGAACAGAGAAAAGTACCATCAGATTTTGATCCACCATGCAATACCATCTGGAAAGCATCTGATCGACAGCATCTTCATTTTGTAGCATGACAATGATCCCAAACACACTGCCAATGTCGTAAAAGCATACCTGAATAGAAAAAACACACAATGGAACACTATCAGTCATGGATTGGCCTCCCCAGAGCCTGGACCTCAACATTAT
>VVAS01057567.1:0-11160 GCA_015103295.1 Ptychochromis oligacanthus
TTTGAGGAAATATTGAGATATTTTATGTGATAAGGGACAACACTGAACTGCTGCTTTTCCTTGTACTCTTATGTTCTGGTGTCACTGATATTTTGTGTTGATATTTAACAGCTGTTTTTTTTTCATATTTGTGGTGTAGGTTGTGTATTACGTTTCCCCTTAGGGAACATTTAAGTTAAGGTTGAAGCAATCCAATAGATTTCTTTCTGGAACAATGTTTTTTACCACCTAGACAAATGAACCGTGGTGAACCCTTCCACTTTTCATTTAAATCTATCATATTCCCCTCCAAAATAAACCACACTTAGCAGATCTGAGTTTGTTTTAACCGAACCAAACATCCCAGACCCCACCAACCTGAGTAGCTCCAGTATATAATGCAGCAAACCATATTGTTTCTGACAGCTTTGTTGAACTACAACAAAGCACATGTCCAGCTCATGGTCTTTGTTGTGTTACTACTCCTACTACTCCTACTCCCATCTGCAGCTGAGCAATCACACTTTATTTGTTCAAACACCCACCTTATACTGAGAGCATCAAGTTCACACCTGTTCCGTAGGCACTGCTGTGTAAGATCGCTATCAAAATAGACATGGGCTCTTGCTTGAGACTGGATACGCCAGAAATTTTTAGTGAAAAATAGACTCCTGAACTGATTGTACTTGACAAGTGAAGTTATCCAAATAGAGATATTTCCTTGCGGTTTTGCTGCAACTGTATACGTTTGTGTGTGGCAGTTCTTGGGCTTTGGAAGCACACGCCGTCCTGTCTGGACCAGTTTGTATGGAGAGGTCCTCCAGCTGCCGCCGTTGATTATCTGGCCAGAAGTCTGAATATCGGCTCCAGGACCACGTATGATGGAAGAGATCATTGTTGACTTTAATGACTTTATGGCAAGAGAGGCGAGCCTGTAATTTCGCTCACCGCCGTGAATCACACAATGATTCACAGCTGAAATCTACAGGAGCTCCTTGTTGGTGGTCGCTCGTTACTTCTCACCAGAGCCCCATGCAGATGTCCTATTATCCAGTAATAGTCCCTTCACTCCTGCACAATGACTACCACTTGGCACGGGCAATAACCATGACTCGAAAAAGACTAATGTTTTCTCAGAATTAGCTGAAATACAGACACATTTTTGCCCATTAACGGTCATTTTAGTAAAGTAAACATAGAAAAAGATATCTCATTTATCCCCATTTAACTTCAGCTGAAACAGTTAAACAGGAAAGCCCCTTTCACTCTCCAAATACCTTTAAAGTCAATAACAGACAGCAGCACGATGAGTGGAGGCTTTGGTTTCTATTCTGTGGATTTCCCCTTTGTGCCGCTCGGTTGTTCATCTCTCAGATTCTTTCTGTGTAAAACTGTCAGTTAATAGGTGGCCTGCTGCACTTAGACCACTTAACCTAGAGAACGGGAGCACTGTCATTGGTGACTAATAACATCCCTGTGTCAGTAAATAAATGGGGTATGTTTATTTGAGTAAAAAATGAGAGAATTTCCCATGAGAAGACTAGTGCCACCTTGTGGTGCCAACACACAGCTACACCCATGCCCTTTCAAAACTGTTTGTGTACCTGCAGAGGCTCCAGTGGCGCAAGTGGTCAGCGCGCGGTACTTATAAGACAGTAACCAGCAGAGTGATGCCGAGGTTGTGAGTTCAAGCCTCACCTGGAGCAGTGATCTTTTGGACTCCTTGTTTCATCAAGTTTACAGCAGACTTTGCCTGTTATAATTGAGTCAGTCTTAAAGAGACAGCAATAATTCCACTTGAGTTTATTTTCTTTAAGCTTGAATGTTTGTTGCTGCTCTTATTACTGAGAGTATTTTAAGGAGCAATTGCGGTCTGTTTCCTCTAAAAAATGCCCATGGTGCATTAACAAAAGTGCTGGAGGACCAATATAATGGACCCGCCACACTGCGTTAAATTGCACAAGTTATACAACAACACTTTGTATTCTAGAGGACATTATGGGTTGCGGATAGACTAGTTGCCTTAAACATTTGGATTAAGCAGTTTGTTTCATCGAGCATCTGTTCTGTGTGAGCCCACAGCATGCAGATGTCCTATATTATCCAGCAATAGTCCCTTCACTTGTGCACAATGACTGTCATTTGGCCCAGGCTAAAACCTGACTAGAGAAATTCTAATGTTCTATCAAAATGAGCTGCAGCACAGATGTAAAACAGAGGTGTTTTAATGTCATTTTAATAAAGTAAACAAAGAAAAACTATTTGGAAAAGGTGAAATTATGCTCAAGAATCTATACTCAATTAGTAGAGGCAGAAGATTAATCCTTGTGCCTGGTCAGTGTTTACTGTGGAGCACAACTGATACTCAGTTTCAGATCTGATGCTGATGGGAGCAATGCTTCCCTTCTCCAGGACCCCCACCCCCCACCCCGGCCGCTCCAAGAAGCCAAATGGGATAAAAATAAGAATAATGAAATGAAAATATTTCATTTACTTTATTTACCTAATTTATGTGGCCTCATTGCATTTCAATGAAGCGCGAGTCTCATTTTGCGGTCATTTTAGTAGCACTAGTTTCTTTCTTTCACCAGACTTCAGGCTGTGGCTGTCTCTGTGTGTGTGTGTGTGTGTGTTTGTGTTGGAGGGTGAGAGGGAGGCAAAGTAGACCTGTAGTGCAAAAGAGTCGATGACAACTTGAGCCCCACAACCCAAAAGCAGTCACCCTAGGGGAAACACAGGAGTACAAGAGTTTGATATCAGTATATTTGCCAGTATTCCTTAAACAGTGCATTTCACAAACTAGCTGAAAAGTTACAGCGAAGACAACACTTGAGCCCGCACCACTGTGTGCACAGCTGTGAGAGGTATTCTGCTACATGTGCTGCAGACACGGCTCAGAATATCCTTAACAGTGGAGTCAGATCCACTCTGCTGGACACACTATATTTAAATTCAATTTATTCTTTAAATTTAAGTTTTCCTCAAAAAAAGGACAAACATGTCACATTGACACATATAAGATGCCATATACACCAACACTGATATTAATCAAATTAGCTACATATACCAGTATAATTGTAGATTTTTCAATATTTGCAGATTTGGAGTAACAGTGACACAGTAAGGAGCCAACTTGTGCACAGGTCTCTTAGAATTGCCTGATACAAGCAGCAGCAGCAGCTTTAAGGTGGATAATAAAATGACAAAGAAAGGACTGTTTGTTTTGGTTCTGTACATTATTAAAAAGTTCCACAGCAAACCTTCACAAACTGGCAAGGCATGAGCAGATGTCTCATTTATTCCCATACAGCTTCCATGGAAACCGATAAACAGGAAAAACCCTTTTCACTCTCCAAATGCCTTTAAAGTCATGAACCAGAGAGCAACAGGATGAGCGGAAGCTTTGGCTTTTTATTTTTTTTGGCTTTCCCTCTGTCGGTGTGGCTCGGTTGTTCAGTCAGATTTTCCTCTGTCCGACGCTTCCTGCTAATAGGCGGCCTGCTGCTGCGTCACCTAAAGAATGGGAGCACACTAAGCACCGTGCAACAGCATCCCTGCTTCTCTTCATAAATGGTATATTTGTGTGCTTCTCACATGTAAGCCTTACATGTGAGAAGCTTAGTGCCATCTTGTGGTTTCAAAACTTAGCTGCACTAATGTGCTTCCAAAACTCCAGTGGGAGAAGTAGGGCTTACTTTGCAGATAAATGCTGAGCATCCCGTGGGAATGGAGAGGATGTTAAGTGGTGTTTAGAATATGTTTACAGAAGGTTCAGCTTTAATAATGACTTTGTAGCAGATTTTTTTGTTGTATTGCACTGTCTAGCTGTGTTCCAGTGGTGCAATCGGTCACCACGTAGTACTTATAAGGCAGTGAGCAGCAGAGCAATGCCGAGATTGTGAGTTTGAGCCTCACCTGGAGTAGCAATGTTTTAGCTGGGGAAAGTTGTGCAAAAAAGGAGCAAACTGAACCTGTCATTGTTGAGGGAGACCAAAGGCATAATAGTTCAGCTTTGCTTTTGACACACACAGACTTTATTTGCATTTGGCTAAATTAACTTAAAGTAGTGGCCTGCTGCGCCTAACACTAACAGCAGTACGTTTCTTTTAAGAGGGAGGTCCGCAGTCTTGGTCATTCAGCGAGCATTATAGAAAATCAACTGAGAAAAGATCTAAAGCATCAGTATGGTTGACCTGCTCTGCATTGTGCTTCAGGTTATTTGGAGAAGACACTTAGGGTTGTCGGCAGACTAGCGGCCTCATACACTTGGACTAAGCAGCTGGTTTATTCAGGAATTTCACTCCACGCTGCATCTGTATGAGCTCATATCATGGGGCGACTTGGATTACAGCTGATTATTAGCACGTTCTGTCCCCTGTCTGTAATTAATCATCTAAGCTGGTTGATTTTGGTTTTTGGCTTATGTCTGAGCACAAGCTTTGACTGTGCGACTTGTCCCAAAAATCCATTTCCGTGTTTGTTTGTGTTGGCCAGCTGGCAGGCGTAGCGGGAGCTACCGACCATGGATGAGCCGAGCAGCAGGAACAGCAGCCTCCAGAGGAAGAAGCCACCATGGCTCAAACTGGACATCCCGACCATCCAGCTGACACCAGACGACACACCAGCGATCGCCCAGGTAAACACACAACACTGAAAAAGCTGACTGGATAGTAACAGAATATTATTAGAGTAGCAGTTTAGAAGAGTAAAAGGAGGACATGAAAGTTCATTCTCAACAGTACAAACATAAATTTTACAGAAAAAAAAACTCACTGACACATTGTTTTTAGGAGTTTCAACAACATCTGGCAGTCTTTCACTGTGAAGTCACTTCCATGACAACTGAACAGATTCCATCCGATGAAGAAGACCATGACATACAGCTGAAAGCTTTAACCCTAGCTGATTACTTCTTCTGTGCAGAGTTTACTTGTTTCATTCAAAGATGTGTACTCCTCCTCAGTGGTACAGAGGATGATTGTATCTGTGCGTTGCAGCCGGTGAGACGCCTGCGCAGTGTCAGCATGCCAGGGGAAAACACTCAAGCCTGTATTGCTGCCTTGGAAACGTCCAACAACTACCTCAGACCTCCTGTGGAGAGGTTACCCTCCATCACCCAGTCCATTAAAAGGTTAGACACACACATGCAAACTCACTTATAAATCTATAAAGAGAACTCTTCTTTGCTCTATCCCTATTTTCTCCAGCTGCTAATTTCCTCTTTCTGGTTCTGCAATCATAATCTGTAATTTTAATAATTCCTCAACTAAACTATCAGAAGCTGTGCCTTCCTTTCTGATTAATCTTGCTCTGTTCCTTCTTTCTTTTCCTCCCTTTTCCTTTGATTTTGCATTCTTTGCTTTTCCTCTTTCCTCTCCCTGCAAACCTCTTACTCCGATGTGAATGTAGTGAGAAAAGGGTGCGCTTTGAGCGCGTCAACACCGTTCCCCCAAAGGGCCAGAGGAGCCCCAGGAGGGTGTCAACCACCCGAAGGCGGTCCTGCATCCCCAAAATACTGAGCAGACGGCGTTCATCTATACCAAAACAGATCATCAGGTACACAAGAGGTGGAGGAGGGGGCAGGATAACAGCAAGTTGAAGCTGTTTTTTTTTTTTTTCTTGTGTCTTGATTAGTGGTATATTACTGGACTTAAACAAACACCAGTGGGTCAGCAGTGCTGCATGGATTTAGTTAAAGACAACTATATTCAGTGAAAAAGACCTTAAACAGGATAAGTTGGAAGTTGGATAAGTTGGAGCGAGTGAACATTATGGAGTATACAGCAGTTAAAGAGCCAGAATTTTCCCTCATGATTTATAGCTACAATGGGCAAAAAAAGGAATTTGAAAATAGCTACCTCCCCTCATGCATCTCTCCCCAAGCACATCCTGTCAACTCAGTGTTGAGCTTTGGCTCAGGCTTTCAGGTGAAACGCTACTGCTTAACCCATTGCATTTTCATCCTTTAACCTATTCACGTGATCTGAAAAGACACAACTGGCCAAAGTCTCCCAGCACGGGTTCGCTTTTCTAAAGCCTGAAAACAGAGCCCAGAAAAAGTGAAGGAGTCCAGTCCTCTGTCAGTCCACTTGATTTACAGTGTGCTGAAAGGTTATTATGGTTTTCTTTTTTGTCCAGTGATGCCAAAAACATGTTGCCTAATGCCTATTCCAGCTTTAATGTAGACTGAAACAGCTGAACTGAGACCGAAAACTGGACTAACATGCACAGGTCCAAAGTAACTATTAGGTGTTCAGCTAGGCAACTATTTGCTATTAAGGTCACACCTTTAACTCGAAAGATGTCCATGTTGTGTTTATAGTACTTCATTTAAAAACAAATGTTGAGACGCTGTGTAAAATGTACATAAAAGCAGAGTGTATCGATTTGTGACTTATTTACATGCTACATTTAATTGACAATTGAAAAATGTTTTTTGAAAAACATATGATATATATGATGACAATATATTATTTTAAATTTGATGACAGCCACACATTTCCAAAAAAAATGGGACCGTGGCACCAAAAAACTGGAAGGATTCTGTAATAAAAATGTCTCACTAGTAAACAGGTTAATTGGCAGCGACTATGTAACATAGTATAAAAAGATCATCCAAGTGAGGTTGAGGGGTAAAAATGGGAAGGATTTTATCACTCTCTTAAAGACTATGTGGGTAAATAATTGAATAATTAAAAAAAAAAGAATTTCTCTATGCTATTTGGGTTTCATGATATATGGTACATGTTATTAATAAGAAATCCAGAGAAATCTCTGTATGTGAAACAAATATTGAATGGACATTATCTTCGGGCCCTTAATGGCAATTTATTGAAGATACACTTCTCAAGTGGATTTTACTGTATGGGGTCTGGAACACACAGAAAAAAAAAAAACACACACACATTAATACGGCATTTAACATTTAAGAACATAAGCGGAAGTTAAATAAGTGGAAGTGAATAAATTTCAGAGGTTTTATCTTGATTTTGAATGATTTTCGCTCTAAGTCAAATTTAAACTTTGTTTCAAGTAAAACAAAAATAATCGCAATGACACGTGTGTTACATGTTGCTCCAGGTTGGTCTGATGATAGTTGCAGCAGCACAGTACTTTCCAGGTCAAGGGATTACCCTTTTACCCCTTTGATAGCACTATGACGCATACAGCTAGGTTCAGACATTTAACATTCATCCAGTGCCAATTTATTTCCATGAAATTCAATAAATTTTATGTATTTGATGCATAAAGACTCCTTTACCCTTGGCTCAGCTCTCTCATGCTTGGACACCCTGTCATCATTTTTTTTAACAGGCTGGCACAGAGGGACAGATAAACATTTACCATCACACCAGTTAACCTGACAAGCAGGTCTTTGGACAGCTTCAGACCTTCTTGCTGTGAGGCGACTGATGCATCACTGTGCTGCCCAACTATTTGTTATATTGGCTAACCCATGTACCTAATTTAAGGACAGTATTAAGCAAAAGTTAGTTAGTTAATGTTCTCTGTGTTCTACCCTCATGTTTAGTCCAAGGTAAATGGACTGTAATTCCTATAGTGCTTTTTTACTCTCACCTAGCACTCAAAGCACTTTTTACACTGCAAGCTGCTTCCATAGACACATTTTTAACGCTCAAACACACATGCAAACCCAGATAGATGCATCAGGGGGTGCTCGGAGTTCAGTATCTTGCCCAATGACGGGGAAGGTGCCGGGGATCGAACCACCGACCTTCTGAATAGCAAACAACAACCTCCTCACTGGGTAACCAGTGAGGAGTGTAAGGAGTCAATCCAGGAGATGTGACTGAAACAAAAAGTATTACTTGTATTACTACACCCCCACACTCCTGTTAGCAAATTATTCAAATTTGACTCCTACTTGGTCGAACGTGTATGATCGGACACTAAGATCGTTAAAAAAAAGAGAAGTCTGGTTTACTTTATCTGATTGCTTTTTTTTATTTTATTGTGTAACCTTCTGTTTCATGTGTAGCACATCGGTCAGCTGTGTTGTTTTAAATGTGGTTTATAAATAAAATTGGAATTGGAATTTGACAGTCATCTTGAAAACCATTTTGAGTTTTTAAATGGATGGGGTTTATCAAAAAACTAATCATAAAAAGAGTTTATGTGCCAATTTTGGAACTTGTATCCACCTGCGAATGATTTTCTTGTAATGTTAAGTTATCTGCTGCACTAATAGGAAGAGGTGATCCGTCCCAACTTTTTTTTAAACCTGCTGCTGCCGTCAAAGTCAAAATGAGGGTGTATTTTTCAAAAAACAATGAGATGCATCAGTTTCAACATTTAATATGTTGTCTTTGTACTGTTTTCAATTGACAGCAGGGTTTAAATTATTTGCAGTCCACTGCATTGATGTGCACCACACATCAAAGCCCGATAACAGCAAATCATCTAAGTACTTTTTTTCTTCTTTTTTTACCCCGTTGCTATCTGTGTCGAATGAATTTTTGTGTTGGTGTCGGTCCAGGTCTTACACAGGACCACACGGTTTGAGGGAGACAAAATAACACAATCACTCATACAGGGTATCTTATGCGTGTCATGCCACTTCAAAGCAGCTCCTTCAACAGAATTAAATTGAATGTAAATGTTTGAACCCGGAGCCAAAAATAAAACCTGCTGACACCCTCTTCAAAGGGAGTGTCCTGATGTCTTAACTTTATCGTGCAGAGGTTTATTAGCTTTGTATTTGCGTTTGTGGAAGAGGCATAGGATGCGTTTGATGTTTGTGAGAGAATTAATGGGATTGAGAGAGGGAATTTATGCGTCTGTACGTGACTTGTGGAGGTTAGCCGAGGTACCTCCTCCGCAAGTGTTCACGAATCCAGGCTAAATCTTTACAGTTCAAACAAAGCACGCCTCTTGAGTATGATTTGTTGCGCGCTCGCAGGGTATCTGGGAGGACACCCTGTTGTTTGTTGATCTGGAGGACAAGAGGAACGCTCTTTATGAGTCATTACTCATGTTAAGGAGCAATTCATTTTGACAGATTAGGCCGCAGAGTTAAACGGATTGTAACTGTATCATTCACCGAGGCTCATAATGATAGAAGTTTTGAGGATAACACGCTCAGTTTGACTCCCTTAAACTCCTCACACAGATTTCTGAATTGCTGAGCAAGGTGGGGTTTGAGCTCGGAGCAATGAGTCGGAGAAAATAAACCCTTTCTTGTGGTGTGTATATACAGTGTGTGTGCATGTGTCATGTCCAGGCATGTCCCAGGTGCACTCCCTCCATCTTTGCTCCCTCCTAATGTGTATGATGATCTTTCTTCTCTCCCTCGTTCTAATGTTCCATTTCCTGTGGTATGTTAGAGGGAGAACTGGTGTTTACATTTAGTCCTGCAAAACAAGGCAGAGACAGGGACAAGCAGAGAGAGAAGGAGCCTACTGATACAGACCGATGGGGCTGTTAATGTGGGAAAATCTTCAGCCTGACAAGGAGCAGAGTCGCTGTCTTTTTTTTGCCCAGTAGGTCACATCCTTTTATGTGAACTCACGAGGAAGGACCCTGGGAGTACAGCCAGACACATTAACGCTCTTTTTCGCATATGGAAACTTAGGCTGTGTGCGCTGGTGACACAAGATCAGAAAAGCCAAGATCCTCCCACTCATTGTGTGTTACATAGTCCAGCTGGAAGAAACTGGAAGCCCTGTGTGGATCTCTTTTTACATCAGGATGTTCAACGTAGAGATCGGGCTCCTGTCTGACTGAGGAATTTAGCACCGGCTTCCTGCAAACTTTGATTAACCCGGAGATCACTGAGGAGGAGAGGGATGCACAGCAGAGTCCAGATATGTGTTCATCCCCCTCTCTTTGCTTAGCAGCAACGTAGAGCTGGCCCGGATATCAGGAAATCCCCTTATGGAACACTGTATGTGGGATTTGCGAAGGATCAGTTTGTATTTGGTGGATTGGGGTTTATTAGGGGTCAGGGGCTAAGCGGGGACAGTATTAGTGATGGAGATCACTCAGCTCCATAGTCCTCAGCCCAATCAGGAATGACCCAGACTCTGAACCCCTCCTGGAGATCTCAGGACAGGTGAGCGCGCTGTGGCAAACTAGACCAGAGCAAAACATCAGGCTCAGCATGAGATGCTTTGGACAGTGAATGAAAATTCTCAACAAAGCACTTGTTTTGTATCTTTGAGGGGGATTAGGGCTTTCTTAAAATTAACTATGGGATTTAGATTCACAAGCAGCACACATTTTAAATTGCTTTTAGTCTTACATGTTAGATTTTACTGGATGTTTTAAAATTGCCAGCATCTACGTGTCATGTGCCATCTCTTTAAAAACAGGAAGATAGTTGTGAGAAATGAGTTTACTTACTTTGTTGCAGGAAGTTAGATGAGAAGACTGATAAAGCTGTCACATATGTGGGATGAATAGAAATGAAACTGTAGCCAGGAGATATTTACCAAGCATAAAAACCAGCTCTGTTCAGTGGCACAATATAATTTTTTACCTTTTGGCTGTTGTATGCAGGTTAAACAAAAATGATTAAACTTGTTAACTTGTGAGATTTAAATGTACTATTATTTGACTTTTGTTACTTTGCCTCATTGTTTCCAGTCTTTGTGCTAAGCTCAGAGCTAACAGGCGGCTGGCTAAATATAACGGACAGACATAAGAACGATATTAATTTATAGCTCATCCATCTGAAGGACCGATGAGCTTTTGCAAGCTTATGCGAGCCTCCTGGACTACTCAGTGGATTTTAATTCTCATTAGTTTGTGTAATACAGCCAAGTGATCACAGGAAAACCTATAAACTTCCTTTCTGTACGTCACACATTACAATAACATGTGAGTTGTGAAGGATCACGAGCCGGATGAGCTACCATGTCATTGATTTTCTGGTCTTTTTTAAAGCTTAGGCAGACAACATGTTTTTTTGGGGGGGAGAAAAAATAATAAATAACTAAATCCATGAAAACCTTTCAGAATATTGTAGTTCAAAAGGCATTAGAGTGAACTTGACTGCTGGACGGCTTTTGCAGGCTTTAGAAAATCTAGCCCATGAGAAGGGATTTTTGGTCTTTTTGGACCAGATCAGGTAAGTTGTATAAAGACTACAAAAAAAAAAAAAAAAAAACAGGGGGGGGGGAAGAAGGGTTAAAAAAAGTTATTAAAAAAAAGACCTACAAT
>VVAS01057591.1:0-10805 GCA_015103295.1 Ptychochromis oligacanthus
TACAATCACATGTAGATTAGCTTTCCCAAGTAAGAATCACAAAAAAACTACATTTTCATTTCTATTAACTTTCAAATGAATGTTTTTTTGAGTAAAAAAACACTGTAAATGCAGAAGTGTTTACAGTATACATCTGTTACTAATGGTCATCACAGCCATAATGGCTGATGATGAAGACACTGTTGTGATGTATTGTAGTTTCTGGGAGTAACTAACTCTGTTGTACACAAATAAAGAGTTGGTAATAGTTATGTGAAGAATAAACACACACTTGTGTAAAGCATTGTCATCCGAGTGTCAGCTTCAAGAAAGGAGGACTTTATTATTCATTATTAGGCTAATGCACCACCAAGTTAACCATGTAGTTCATCACAGAGTGTTAACAACCCAACCTTAAGTTCAGAAATTCAAAAGAATCTTTCTCTTCCCTTTTTTCAGTGATTCGACTTTCATCTTCTCACTGACAAAACTATTTAAACTCAAGACACAAAGTTTTATGGTTACTCTAATATAACAGGGGAAGCTGCAGATATCTCAGTTTGCATTACATTAATGGTTTCAGGATGCAGTGGAGATTTAGAAATATGCACTAGAGAGTTTTGCAGCCAAGTAAGAAGAAGGTGGGATGATGATCAGCAATTCTAAATGTGAAGCCACAGTGCTCTGCAGGAAAACTGTTCATTACACCTTGCAGGTGGGGGAGTGCTGCCAGGCCAGATGAAAGAGTTAAAGCATCTCACAGCGGAGAGTGAGTGCAGGCATTCAGACTGGGGCTGTGTCTGCAGTGATGTGTACACTCTAACTATCTATCTTGATGATCAGGGAGCCAAGATGAAAAAAAAAGCAAAGCTTTTAATTTACTGGCTGAATTATGTTCCTGCCCTCACCCGTGGTCTCAAAAACTTCTAGTTTTCTCTGAAAGGTCCGTGGGCACTAAGGGACAGAATGAGGAGTTTTTACATTTGGAGGGAACTGCTGCTCCTTCACCTTGAAATGAACCAGCTGAAGTGATTATGGCATCTAACCAGGATGCCACCTGGACACCTCATTAGGGAGATATTCTGGGCAGACCCAACTGGGAATAGACAACACACAAGATTATGCTGGATGCATTATCCCTTTAGGGCTTGAAATGAGTTGGAATCCTCAGGAGAAACTGGAGGACATGCCTAGAGATCAGGACACCTGGGTCTTTGCTCAGAGTACTGCCTCTGTGATCCAGTTCTGTATGAGAAATGGTATTGATAATGATGACTTCCAACTCTATCTTGATTGCATGGTATCTTTCAAAACACTTAGATCTTACCTAGAGTCAAGAACGCAGGTGAAGCTGTACAGAGAGCATATTTACTGAAAGCTTGTGGGTTCATCAGGTTGGAAGAGGAAAAACAATAAGCAGAGGAAATCGAGACAACACAAATCACCACAGCAGAAACAACAAACACAAAAAATTAATCAATAAAGGACAGGGAAGAGGATGGAACACATTTCTCCTTAGTTTGGCCTGCTTCCAGTTTCCAGCCGTTGCAAAGAAGATAAAACTAATCTCACAGCTCCAAATTCAGCGACAACTAATCATTATGCACCAATATTTGTATTATGTCAAAGCTTAGGAAAGCTGCTCCTCTAAAAAGCCCCTAAATCTTGTATCAGGGGAGAAAAGAAGTCGCCTCCAGAGAAATCAGTGAATGTGTCATCCTGCAGCAGTTCTGAGATGCTGCTCAGCATCCCCTTCACACTCTGCAGGTTCACTCAGTCTTAATCTTACTCTGTGGGTCGGTTTGGCTGAACAGAAACTCAACACAGGACTTTTTTTCAAGCCTGTGGCCTGATATGTGGCTCTCCCTGAATATAACCACCTCCTGACTCATACTGCTTCCTCACAACTCCTGATTTCTGTGAAGACTAGAGGGCACTTGTGATGGTTTGTGTGTGTACATCATGTGTGTATTCAAAGAAAAAAAGCAAAAAGCCGGGGTCGACTCCAGAGGGTAGACTTCAAGCACTTTGACCGAGACGGTTTGTTTGAAAGTGCTGAGAAATGCAGATACATTGACAAAGTGACTTTTCCAGTTTATTCAACACTCAATCCCCACCAGATGGCTTCCAGGCAGCTGATATCGCCACTGTTACACGCTCACCGGCCTCCACTGTTGAACTGTAAACTGTAACCAACGGATCACTTTCAGCGCAGACGGGCATAAAGCATGGCAGGGCGCTATTCTCACCCACTAATATCAGTCCTAATCCTCTCTGCCACCGCTTCCATCGATATGAATTCGAGCTCCAGGTACATTCAGTACAAGAGTGACAGTGCACTTTCATTTCACTGATTTAAAAAGAACTGTTCTGGTGACCGTTCATCATGTCTCATTTCCATTTGCTTTCAGAAAAAAGTCTGTTTTTGCTATGGAGTTTTGAATGGGGTCCTGCCTTAAGGTAACAAGTAAAAGAACATGAAATATTTTCTCAAAATTGGCTAAAAGATGCTATTTTCACATATTTTTAAAATGTGATCTGTTACTGGATGATTTATTTGGATTAAAAGGAAACAAGGACAAACAAACTAATGCTGTTTTAGAAGGACTCTGTACAGTCTGGCCATGTGTTAATAAAGCATATTAGTAAATAACATAAGAAATATGGAAGGTCACCTATCACAGTCTCTTCCTGCTTTCAGGAGCTGTACAATGCAGGGAAAATAGAGATAACAAGAACCGTTATTAATGGTGGATGTAAATGAAAAGGCTGTTATTGGATGCTATTATCAAGATAATGTATGCCGCTGCAGAAATGCACCAGGTGGAGATGTGATCTAATATGCAGTTTAATTGAAACCTTATTTCAAAGTAAAACTGTTCACAGGTTGTCCTTCATTAAATTAATCAATTTCATAGCAAGAAATAAGATTCAAGCCTTATGATTTCTATTTTTAATTTATATATTCATTCCTTGGTCTGATCTTTTTTGTAGTCAAATGACTCAGCTCTTCAAACAAAAGTAGAATAGCTCTCAGTAAATATTGAATATAGTATTTTTGCTTAAAATGCTCATACTTATTCTATAGTGTCAGAGGAATTAAAAGCTAATAGCAGCAGGGACTTCAGTGTTATTAAACTACGGCCTCATCACTGAGGGAAGACTTGAGGGTCTATAATGAAGGATTGCAGGCTTTTACAGCAGCAGCAGTGTGGCCTCCTGAGAGAAACCAAACCACTGAGCTCCAGCTTCCACTACCGAGGAGACAAAGAGCTCTCGGTTTGTTCTACAACGATTTCTGCTGGGGAATTAATGGACAGTAGCCAGAGTGATTTGTCTTCAATTGACTGTTTTTTTCTATATTCTGTTTAGCTTTTAACTTTATGTTCATTCCACTTTGCACAAGTGAACTGAAGCTAAAATCCTCCATTTGCTCACCTGTGTTATGCACGATTCTGCTGCCGCTGTTTTCATTAGTACGACCACAACAAGGAAATTTGTGACCACAAGCACCACAAGTCCACCGTCCTCAAGGGAGAAAACGGAGCAACATTTACATGCTCTGAAATACATAAATTATCAGCTGCTCAGAATCAGGATTTGTCTGAGAAATATGTGAAGCAGTGAAAAGAGTCAGTACTTATCAGGTTCAGTTAAATCCAACAGGCTAAAGTGAAAGAGGTCCAAGGAATCCCTCATTCTGACTTGAAACAGGCTGTAGTTAAATATTGGGTTATCGCCAACATTTTAACATAACGAATAAATTCACATGAGGATGCACCACAAAGACCGCACAACAATCCACCCACTAATATTTACAACATAAAATGTGGTGAAGATCTACAAACAGCAGGGCTTTTAGACACCAAGAAGGAGGTTAGAATGAAACCTGTGCAACATGCCCAATCCAAGGAGTGTGCAAGAAGTGGATGATAATTCTGCCGCCTTTAAAGTGAAAGTTTGGTATTTTCTTGGTGGGAAGTAGAAGAGAAGATCAACTCTATCATGTCTGTTTGGTTACAAAAAGAAAAAACTTGGTCAACTGAAACCAATCTATTGGTCCTGGGAGAGCAGCGGTGGTATGCACATTATCTCTAGATTAAATAAACTGCCACAGTGGGAAGGGCACTCTACCTGCTAGAGTAAATTCATTATAAACAGGGATTAAAATGCCAGTATTTGCTGGGTTTTTTTTTATTTTTTTTTTTATTCTTTTTAATCTTATTTTAAAGTGAAATCATGACAACAGAAAATGTGAGAGGTGGCTGATGATACTGACGGATGCTGGAGCCCAGTGAAGCTGTGGCATTATAAAATATTATTAGACCAGACGTATTGAAATGTTGCAGTTCTCATATGCTTACATTCGAAGTCCAAAGTGTTAAAACAAGTGTTTAAAATAAGAACTAAGAGTCACCATTATATTAGAAGGAGTGCACTGTTGTGAAAATATGGGGGTCTGTTCCTCCCACTGCCAAATAAAAATGGATTAATTTCCTCCTTATGAAGATCTGATGGTGAAGAACATCTGTTGAAGTCTATTAGTCTATCCTACACATTGAAAATAATGTCAAGGGAGTACTCATTACAATAAATATGATGCCAAGGGGTCCTGAATGCCCGTTCTGAGACCGCCCTGTAGATGTGCTGTATTACAGACAGTACTGTATGAGAATACTGATGACAAGAACACACACACTAACACAGGAGATGGAGGAATAGCAGGTGGTCCCATTACCAATGTGACACACTCCTACTCTCCACAGCAGGATGATCATCTCCCTGTGTCTCTCCTCCCTCTGCTTCTCTCATGTAGGCTTGATGATAGCTAAAATTGTGTTGCTGTCTCTACTGAGAACCACCAGCAATACATTAAGTGTGAAAGGCAGTAGTGAAGATACAATCATTTCTGCAGTGACAAACATTTCTAAACTTGTTTCAAACCTCAGGTTTGTTTTGACATTTAGCACCAAGTGTTTTCTTTAACGCTGCCGTACTTCACGGCTTTTATCTGTCACAACAGAAACTGAAAATGTTTCCTTTCTTTAAAAATAGAAAAGTGCCAAAAATGACTGCGATATTGTTTAGTGAATCTTCTCATGGCCGTAGAAATGGACTTGTCTCTAAATTTGCCCTGATGCTGCATTTTAAATCATGTACCACAGTGTTTGCTACAGACACTGTAACACATCAATGGGATGTTAAGTCTGTTCATGTCAACCACAATTCTTTAAGGACTAAACTCATCAAAGAGTCGTGGTCAATTGAAACCAGTCTATTGGTTCACAGATAGTAATGGAATTCCACAGGCTCTATGCTGGGACCAGGATTTTTCACTTTATGAATCTTTACCTTAGGCAACATTATAAGGAAGCACTTCCAAGCTCCAGTGCTATGCACACGACACTGAGTTACATTTATCTCTCAAACTAGTCATCAGTTAGTCAAACTAAAAAAAAGGAAATTAAGGCCCGTATGATCTATAAGTTTCTGCTTCTAAATTTAGTCAAATTAGAAACAAACCATTTGGTTACTCTTTATGGTATTACCCTGGCCTCCAGTACTACTGTGAGGAACAGTGGAGCCATTTTTGATCTGGACATGTCCTTTAACACTCACATTAAACAAGCCACTAGGACTGTCATCTTTTATCTGCACAATACTGTCAAAGTTAGGAGCATCATTTCTCAGAGTGATGCTGAAAAACTAATTCATGCATTTGTTACTTCTAGGTGGGACTACTGTCAAACCAAAACACCGGAATGACAGTACTAACAGAAAGAAAGAAAGATAGATTGTAATTCTTCCATATTATCTTCTCTTCATTGACTCAAGACCTCATAGTACCATATTATCCCAATAGAGCACTTCGCTTTCAGACCGCAGGCTTACTTATGGTACTTATCAACCTGGACCCTTTTCTTAATAAATAATCTTAATAAAATTGCATGGTCTGTGCACGAACTTGAAGTGGGGCACACTGAGATGAACTGCAATAACCCTGAGAACATCTCGTTACGCTGTCTCACAATAGTACCCGCTTTGTGTTTTGCCAGTTGAACAATTGTAATAAAAGAGTCTCTGCACAAGTAGTGGAAAATTATTTGTTGATCATATTAAATATTTCTATTTGAATAAAAGGCCTGTGTTTTTCAAGTGTGATTTGAATATTTGGAATAAAAGGCTTGCATTATAAAAATTAAAATAATAATAAGAAGTATAAATTCAAATAGGCTTGGCCAGTCTTAAACACACTCCAATTTCCTCTGTTGCACAGAAATCCCAACCACTCAGCTCACACTCAGTTTGTTGCAATTTTAGATTTTGAGGATTTTTGATGGATTTTTATAATTCCAGTGAAGATGAGCTGTCTCACAACAACCCTCAGACTGAACCGATTGGCAGGTAGATGTGTCAGGAGGAAACAAGTTTCCCCTCGTCCCTGCTCCTCGCCGCCGGCTACTGTCAACACCACGCTGACTGCTGCTGAGCGCTCAGCAGGTACACAAACATATAGAATAAACAGCAGTCATCGCTGCAGAGATTCAACAAAAGGGTAGGGATAGATGGAAGTGAAGGTCACTCCGACAGAGATTAGAGGGGAAAAAGTAATGAGAAGAAAAGTAAAAAAGTAGCATGTTGTATGTTGAACGGGGTAAGTTTTTAAATGCAGTTATTTGCAGTAAAACTGAAGGACCTGATGATCAGAAGCATCTGAAGGAGTCACGTGTGAATGATGGACATTTTATAAGCAAAAAATAATTATTTATTAATCAAAAATATTCCATAGATGATAGTGTTAGGTGATGCTAAAGACAGGTTTCACACCAAGCCAAGTTTTAGAATAATCAGCAGTGACCTGGTAGAAAATGGTGTAATTTGAAGATGCTGATGGACCTTATAATGAGGATTAAATTGTTTACTGGAGGGCTGTATGCCTTAGATCACCTTTAAGAATTAAGACAAGTTCTTATTTTTTTTACCCATTCTGTGTTTTAGGTGAACAAAAACATGGAAAACAAACTGATACCAAAGGACAGGAGAATATGTATCATCAAGGATCATAAACCCCATGAATAAACTACGTTGGAGAAACCACTGCCTGCGTTGTTCAAACATACCGTACAAGGACTACCTGAATCACTAGAGGCAGAACCAAATTTCTGTTATCTCAGAGTATACAGTGTATCATTAGTACATGGCAGCCCCACGCAGAAAAAAAATCAAATGTAACTACACAGCAACAATATTGTAGGTAATATTAAAAAAGTGCTCGTCTCAGCCCAGCAGGGCCTCCTCTAAGCCTTCAGCTGAGTCTGTTTCATATTCCTATTTCTAATCATCACAAAAACAACGGCTCTGTCCACAGGAGGGTTTGAAGCATTCACAGGCATCCAGCGTACTCCACCTCTCTGTCCCGACCAATCACTACGCATCGATTTGAGACAAGCACAGGAAGTGAGAATCAGATTGGTGGAGGTTCAGTGTGCTGCAGAGGAACACTAGAGTGACTCTGTGAAACACTTTTCCAGCTTGCAGACATGAGAAGAAAGTGAAAAGGATCCGACTCATTCATTCAAACGAAACAAGACGACGGCACCTATTTTCAAAATGAGTGAACCACGGTGAGCACCATCCTGGATTTTCAATCTCAAGAAGGAAATGGAAAGAAAAAAAGAGAAAAAAGCAGAGTAAAGGGAACGACTCTTGGACATTATGGAACAAATACACCTGCATCAAATAGTTCACAATTTGCAGACCATGTTCCATGTACTTTCTGTTCTCTTTAATGTTCTGCATACTTATTGTTCCGTGAAAACCTTTTTTCTTGCACTCATTTCACACGTATCATTATGTGGTTTTATGTAATGCTGCACCATTGTCCTGGAGTAATTTGTTCTAATGTTTATTTGCTATATAGAAGAATGGGAGGGGGTTGTTGATAAGCTGGCATCAGTTTGTTTAAATATGTGAAGGGCCTGAAAAGACAAGCCTGGAGAGGTTTCTCTGAATAAAACTATTTCCGGCTTTGTGTAGGTAGGACAGAGAGCTGTCACACTGAACTCCCCAGGGCCCATTAAACATTCCCACACATACATGCAAATTTATGGAAAGAGGGACAGAGATGACTTAATGAAGACAAATGTTCAAGCATTTGTCACATTTTTCTCATTTTTGTCTTGGCAACAATGGAGAACTTGTCACCCACAGAAGCACTGTTTTCTCTTCCTGTCGTCTGCTTTCACTCAGCCTTTTCAGCCAGCTGTTGATGACTCAGTCCAGATGTTTTTGATTTTTAAATCTCCAGGAGATTCAAAATCAGGTTTTGTGCAACCTGGGTAATTTTTTTTCCAAGGGACTTTTCTTGATCATCTGTCACAGGACTTCTTGCACTTCCTGTGGCTAAATATATAACTTTATGTACGGCAGTGTGATCAAAGAGTTCTGTGAGGGGGTTAAGAAAAAAGAAAGAAAGAAATTGATTTTGCTGATCTCACGTTGGAGAACATCTTCCCGTGCTCTTTTGGACCATTTTCACTGCGGCTATTATTTTTAGATTGCTCATTAGAAGTCTTGTTATGCCCTCTTGCACTTGTAGCTCTGCTATGGGTGCTGGATCTCCTCCAGTGTGTCAAAACAGTGATTCTTCAGCCTGATTTTAATTTCTGTAAAGTGGATGAAGCTGCAGGGAGGCAAATATGGCTAACAGGAGAGGTGTTGACCAAAGACTGCGTTTGAGGTGGCAAAACCCTCTGTTTTCAGTGTGTTTCCATGCACCACAGTTCAGATCATTTAGTCTGAATGTTCTTCTCAGATGCTACAGTAGAAGTCATGGTAGACATTCTCCCTGGGGGATGAATTCACAGCACAACCTGATGAATGTCGAAAAAAAGAACGATGCTGCAAACTGGTCATAGCCCAAAATCCAACTCTCACTACAAGCAATGATCCTCCAAAAGAAATTTGGATGAGTTTGAAGCAGAAGATGATGTTTGCTCTCTGCACAAGTTCGAGGTTTGCAGTCAAACTGCAGAGCGCACAGTGAAAACAGCAGCCACACTGGAATCTGTCTGGACATGCCAGAGAAGATGCTCTTGAAGAGGAGATCTGCCAAATTTATTGAGGCTTCTGACTTTTCTGGACCTGTTCCCAGACCTTATTGTTAATCACACCTTGTATATTTGCAGTCAATCTATAATTATGTGTTAATCTTTCTGATGTTTCTAACATTATTTCAAGTTGTCTTTTTGAGGAGAGTTCATTCTTATCTGAATAAAGTGTGTAAAGACGGAGGATGTATGCTGTGTGATGTGAAGATCCCTCAGGCAAATTTGTGATATTAGACTGTAAAATAAATACATTTCACATACACATTGACACATGATAAGTCACACTCTATGAGCCAATCTCGACCCTAAAATACATATTCTGTCTCTCTCTCTCTCTCTCACACACACACACACACACACACACACAGCAGGAGGCCCAGTGTGCGTCATCCAGCTTTCCAGGGCCTTTCCCCTCTTATCACATCACATTACAGCATTGCAGCAGCCAATCACAGAGAGAGTATGTGAGTCTTTCAGTGATCTTCATGGAAAAATTCTTATTTTAGAAATAACCAAGGAGGGGAACAACTGAAAGGAGCGTGTGAGATGGAAGAGAGAAAAGGCAGAAACAGATAATTTAGGAGCACAAGGGCAAAGATGTTGATGGAGATGGACAGATGGCGAGAAAGAACAATAAGACAGAGAAAGAGCGTGCAAGGGATACAGAAGCAGCTCCCTTTTTTCCATAAAGGGAAAAAAGGGAGAGGAAGTGAAAGATGGAGGGGGAGAAAGAGGAGTAGGAGCATAGGAGTGGGCAGAAAGATTATAAAGATAATAATAGAACACAAATCTCAGTCCAAGGAAAATACACCTTCATTGTTTCACATTCAATGGATTCTTTGGGTAGCTTTTTTTCTACTAAAACTGCAGCTTTATATTTGTGTGGTACAATTTTAATGAGTAATCAGAGTGAGGAGCAAAATCTGTAAACACAAACCGAACACGTGTTTCAACAAGTGGCTCAATCAGGCTTCAGCTGCAGCTGGTTACCACAATGGTGCAATGAAACACCTGAGAATCTACTTGAAGGGAATCCGTTTGATTGGAGCTTTTTCTAATTTAAGATTAAATGTATTTTTTTTTTTTTCAGTCTCAATAAAATGAAAAGCATCTTTTTATGCTGCAAGAATCAGCAACAGATGAACAATGGCATCAGATAAGAATAAACAGAATGTAAGCATGTATTACTTACTTATTGCATTATGTATTATGCATTTTTTAATGTATGTATTGTCTTTAGAACTTTACGTTCTGAAGGTAATACATACATTAACACACATACTAACCTTCTGAAAGTTAGCAAATCCCAAAACATCTTGCAGCTAAAAGCTTCCAAAGAAATCTTGCTTAGTGCATGAATGAGATAAAGTACAAACTGTGATTTCACAACAAAGCATGAAAAACATAAAACCCAATGGGAGAAAAAGTCCTGCTGCTGTGCTCACTGAGTCAAAATGTCATGAAAAGAAAAAGCAAATCCAAACAAATTTTGCTTTGGATCAAAACTTTGAAAAGCCTTTATTTTGGTGGCCTGTCATGAGAGGTTAAACGCAGCCAACAGGGTGAAAAGAGCAGCGATTAACTGGCTGAGTGAGCTTGGACAAATCATTCACTGGTTACGCCATGAAAATAAAGTCTTATTTAAAACAAGAGTGCTTCTATTGCCCTTCCTCCCAGCCTCATCATCTGAGGCAAGAAGCTGCCCTCATTCACAGT
>VVAS01057591.1:12455-25269 GCA_015103295.1 Ptychochromis oligacanthus
GTTTAACCCAAGTCACTTCTCCTAAACCTGGTCTTGGTTCTAAAGCCTAACCATAAAGTGAGTAAAAACTAAAAGAAACTTCAGTCATGTGGTCAAAAGTCAGATGTATTTTTTTGCGCCACCATTACAAACCTACTGGCAAAAAAAATGTTGCTTTTTTTTTTAAAGTTTCAGGAACACTTACAGAGCTCATTTAATGCACAAGGAACAAACAGCTGGTATGAAAGTTTAGTTCCAGGTAGGGCTGTGCCATATCATATTGTTTGCGATTATACCGGTATAAATTTTTCCGTGATATAAAAATGGCATATCGCGATATCGTTTCTATGGCAATGCCATGCCTTTACTTTCTCTAGTGCGTACAACAACGAGACAAGCCTGGGGATGTCTGACAGCGACGGCCGCGTGTCAGCCTCCAATTACAATTTAGTAAAAACAGAGCTACTTCAGCAACCTCCAACAAAGCGCAATACTTTGGAAAATATGCAAGAAAACTGTTCCTGCTAAACGTGGAAACAACAAACTTGTTTCACCAATTCAGGCAAAAACACACTGTGGAGTACAACCAGGCTATGAAAGAGGATACACTAGCAGCTGGTGATGTGTGACTCAAATGTAAAGAAATGATCGCTGGAGCACTCGCTAGCTGCACCCCATATAGAAGAGCAAACGGTGCATGGAAATTACTGATGCACTTACATGTTGGAAAAGTAGGGCTTTAAGCAGCTGGTTAAAGAGCTCGACCCAAAACACAAGATCCCAGGTAGAAAATATTTTTCAGTTTTATTATGCAACGGTATTGTGCAGCTCCTGCAGAGTTAAAGGTGAAGTTACTTTAGTTATTTTTAAACTAAAGTGTTAGCAGTTATGTTATACACTATCTAGTCTACTTTTGTGCTTACATTTGACTTATGCTGTGTCACTACTATTGCACTATAATGCTGCTGCTGCTGCTGGCACCTTGTTTCAAAAGATTCACACTTAAAATGAGGAAGTTTGTCATTAGTGACAGTAGCTCATTGGAAAAGAAAGATGGAAAATGCCCTTCATTTACTTACACTTATAAATGCCGCTGCCTCCAAGCAGCCAGCCTCAATAAAACATTGTTCACTACTTTTTTTTTCTATATCATCAGAAATATTGTTATCGCAAATTTTGTTAAAATATTGTGATATAATTTTGAGGCTATATCGCCCACTCCTAGTTCCAGGCCTCTCAAATTGCAACTCTTCAGGCCAATGGGAGGCCTTGGCAACAGTTTGTGCAACTCACAGATATGTCAAGGGAAGAATTCCTGCTGTACATTTCATCCATCCACAATTCATTTCATACTATGACTTGCAAGACCAAGGGTGCATTTCTATTTCAGCTGCTCCATCACAGCAGACTAAAATTTTCCAACATTTTTAAATACAGCTGGTGTCAAGGAGTGTCTCATGTCTCTAACAGGGAAAAACAAAAAAAAAAACGAAAAAACAAAACTATAAATCATTACAAAACCAACCATTCGACCATTCAAAAACCAGCTCTGAACAGACACATAAACCGATAGCTAATTGTGCTGGATGTCTGCACTTTTCTTGTGTGCCACTCAATAATAAACTGTCTCCCTAAATTGGCAATCAGTCACCCAGACTTTGAGAACCCTTGGTTTAGATAAAGGACTGCTTGGCATATGACAAGTTTAAAACAATGAAAAAAAACCCAAAAGCATTAAATGGTCCATTTAGTAGCTGGTTTTGTACTCACATTTGTATTGAACTATCTACCTAAGAAGAAGAAAATTGACTTTCATTCTAAACCAGCATGGATAACTAATCTCTTAAGTGCTCAGAATAACTGGAATTAAAGAACATCTGCAAACCTATAAAAATGAAGATGAAGCAGAATCTCTCCTCAGAGCAAGACTGTATGAACAGAACGAAAGCTAAGAAATGGACCTTATGGTTTGTTTGGTCAAACAAATACTGTTGCCAAGAAAAACAATTGTGATAGCCATCAAATGTTATGCTATTTGAGCGTGAAAATTTAATATTCACAGTGGAAACAATAGTTTAACGCAAAGTCCACTTGGTAGCTTTTGGAATGTTGAAGCACATCCATAATCATCATTCATTCGTTTGAAATTATCATGTAACTAATGCTTTATCAAAGTCCTTCTAAAGTAAGTCTTGCAACTCAGCAGATATCTTGGTAACATCTTCGAGTACATGAAAGAAAGCCATCATCATATCCTCAGTGGTTATTCAGGCATAAGTAAAACTGCATCACTAGAATCGTTGGTCAAATCGGATAGAAAGGGTTGGTGACTTTGACCACAATAAGAGTGTTAAAAAAAAAGCTTTTTTTCAGTGTAGATTGACTTCTCTAGCTCGTTCCCCTAATGTACTTGAACAAATGCAATGCTAATTTACGAAATGGATTCAGTAAGCAAAGAAAGCCTATATGTAGATCTACCTACACGTTTAATACACAAGTAAGTAGATACCATGAACATTAACTGTGCACTAATGTCAGAGCAACAACACAATTGTCTTATACATTTTTCAGCTGTTATAAAGAAGCTGATAGGCTCTTTGAGAGGACGCACGAGACAACTGCCTTTTTTGAATTCGATGGCCATGTCTCTTCCTGTAATCGGTGTGTACTGTAGGTCATACGATGGCAACTGACCTACATGCTCCGACATCTGCTGATTAAAATTCATTCATTGAAAATTATGCTCATTATAAAAGGTAGGAGATTCATTTTGAGACAACAGGCATAATAAATGAATCAAATAATTGTTTCAACTCTGACTCGACACTGTGCTCAGGAGGACTTCAATAGTCAGCAGGGGACTCAGCTCAAGGATGACTCCAGGGTTCATGCTTTTCATGCCTTCAAAGAAAACTCATTCTTTTATCTCCTTACCTTTTTTTCCCAAGTCTAAAAATCAAGGTGAAATATGTGAAAAATAGCTGCTGCACCAATGAATAATACCCATCATGAGGTTTTCTTGAAGATGTGTAGCGAACCTTGGACAGAGACATTTTTGATGAACTGTGCAATGTCTGAATAAAATTAGACCTATTTTTAAAGTCACTGAATCTTCCAAGGGCTTACTTTTCTCAAAGCTACAATTTTTCAAAAATGACAGAAATGATTGAGTTTCAACCGTTTGTTTTAGGCAAGCTGGAAAACTAGTGTGGTTTTAGGTGGTGTGGGCAAGAGAATAAGACCACCAAGCTCCTCTTTTCTTATACCAGTTGTAAACATCCATCAGAAGATCCACAGTCAGTCTGATTCTGACTGCTGTTTCACTTCTGCTCCCAACAAGACTCTATGTCAAATTAGAGACAAAAACAGAGGAACTGAAAGCAATTTACATTGACATTTGGCTGACATTCCTTTCCAGGGATTTCAAGTCAGCAGAATACACAGAATAGTAAGGGACACAAGAGTCAGAGTTGCTTAATGATCTATACATGTATATTACATGCATGTGGACATCACAGCCCTGTGTTATATTTCAACATGTGGTAGGTTATAAGCCCAAAGGGTGCACAGGTCCATCAGGTTCTTTTACAACAAACTGGGAAAAACATTTCTTTATAGATCTGGAATTGTCATGTCAAAATAAGAACGAGATACAGCAAAAGTTGGTGTGTGCTGCAGCACTAAAGTATAAACCTGGCATTGTCAAAAAATTCCTTTTGCAGAGCCAGTACTGATGAGTATTGCGTGTGTATTCAAAGCTTGATATATCATATTCCTCTGTGCCACAGAGCTGCACTGCTGTCCAAAAAAAACACTAAAAATCAACTGTTGCATTACGATGAACACACAGTGTAGTTTATTTATTTCCACATAAGATCTTGCTGGCACAAAGAACAAATGTTGATTAATCTGCAGCTGAAAACAGGCCACTGTTTTGGGTGACACAGACTTAATATGAGACTATGTCTTTGAGAGCCATTTCAAAATAATAAACACCTCAGTGTGCTTGTAGTTGAGCATAAACAGGGTAGGGAAGCTGAAAGGTTTCAAGAGACCAAATGATGCATTGATTTTGGTCTTGTAATGGAGACCTGTTGAGAGTAACTCAAATATTGACTGTTTCAGAGCTTATCCTTTGAAATTTTCTTTCATTCAACCAACAAAAATAGAATGTTGTCTCAGGAGTACCTGAGAGTCAGTTTGAAATTCTTCGTGCTTACAGATTACTACCTCCTGAACTCAGCCACTGACGTCTTCAAACCTCACACTGAACAACAAAGCCCTTTAAGAACTAACGAACCAGAAGTGTGAAAACAGCCTTGAATGAAAACTTTCTAAAGCTTCTGCATTCATGCCATGTAAAGGTAAAATCTCTTTTTAATATTAAATAGTTGTAGTTTAAGAAATTTGATCAGTATAGGACTAGTTTGCAGAGAAGAATTTATCCATTTTTCTTCAGCATATCTATTGCTGGTTTGTGGTGGCAGCAGTCTAAGCAGCATATTCCAGATTTCTTCATCCCGAGCAACTATTTCACTTTTTTTTTTTCTTTTTTTTTCTGGGGGATCCTGAGACACTCCTAGTCCAGAGGAGAGATACTGGATAATTCCTTTTGCAAATTCTGGGTATCCCATGTAGACCCATAATTCACAAAGAAACAAAGGAGCAGGAACTCTTCTCTGAGCGTGCTCCAGGTGTTGGAGTTCCTCACCCTGTCTCTAAGAGTGAGCCCAGCTTCCCATGATACTCCTTTGCTTAGTGCAGCAACTTTCAACCAATAATTCAGAGTTTTCTTGCAGAGAATCATGGTCCCAAACCTGGCCCCAGTGCATGATGAAGGTCAAATGAACCACATCATACTCTCATGGTTCTTACAGCAAGCACATAGGAGTACAGAACTGGTTTGATTAAAAGAAGAAAAACAAATGTGCTTCAGTAACTGCACACGGATGTTGCTGTCTATAATTTCATTAACATCAACTTGCTGGATTCATAACATGTAGAGCCACATGCATGAAGAGGAGCGCTTCAACAAGCTGCCTGCTTGAACAAACCACCATGGCAGCATCAGGTATCAAAGAGCTTTGTGTTATCACGGAGAAACACACCCTGTGACCTTGCCTTTCTTCTTGCAGTGCTGCCATCAGCAGCCAATTAGAGAACATCTTAACAGAGACATCAAAAGGATGGGGAGAGAGAGAGGACATCAGTGGGCTACATATGGAGGCAGCAGGTGTCCACACAATATGACTCCAAAGCACACAGGCCTGCACAACGCCTTATTAATTAATGACTACAATATATACAGCAGGGCTTCAAACAGTTTCACTCACACAAACAGAAAACATTAAGGTTAAAAAGGACAACAGCACACTGGGTTTTATTTAAAGGTCCATTTTCTTTGAATGTTTTTGTCCACGTTTTAAGGAAACAGATCACCACCTTCTTTAACTTTACAGCACTGATGCAGACTTAATTTTACTAAATAGGAGGTTTTAGATGTTTAAATGTGTGGATCTACTAGTTTCATGAGCTAAGTAGCTGGGCAAGGTTTTTGAGGTTTTCGGAGGTTGAATATTGGCATTCTTGAAATATACTACACACATCCATTGGAAGAAGAAGTGGTGATATATTGATGCAAGACCACAGGACGGTTTCAAGGGTTTCAGCAGTTTTTATATAATACTGTATATATACATAGTGGAATAGTTTTCTATAACTTGTAAAACCTACCAAGTTCCAGCAACGTGTTGGGCTCAAACAGAGGAACTATTGCGTTTTCACTGTAGGCACGACAAACTGAGAGCTAACGAGCTAAGAGCCAATGAGCCATTGTCTAACAGCGTTTTGTCTTGCCTTGTGCAGCCTTAAATATGTATGAAGCAACATGAGGTTCTCTAAGTGGCTTTCAGACCGGTTTAATCCTCTTGGAGAGTTTAGCCCAATGAGGGGTGAACAGGGGCCATTTTAAAGTGGAGTTAAATTGACAGAGAAGCATCCATTCATTTCCTTTGTAATTAAAAGAAAATCACAGAGGCCAAGAGAAGGACTGCCAAACAGAAGCGATGGACTAAAAGCAGAGAAATGCACTAAATGGTTTATTATTTAATGGATGTAACGGTTTAGACAGATCAGACACATGAGAGGTTAAGCTCTCAATCTGGCTGGCAGAAGTTCACCATTATCAGAGGCTTGTAAATTTCCAGGAACTGCAGCTGTGTTTAAAAAAAGTTAGACAAGTATTTGTAGATTGTTTGCAGGAAGGTGCTCAGATGAAAATGCTCAGATATGGCTGGGTGATACGGTAAAATACGTTTTTGCAATCTTAATGGGGATATTGACCTAAATATATACTTCAAAAGGGCAAAGGCAATGCTATGCAAAATGACATATAAGGTGATCACATTATGGTTCAATTAACTCAACTGGCGTTCACTGTTGTACAGCATACGGGACTCTTAATCTTTACAGCTGTTTCACAGACAAAGGAAACTGATTAAACACAGTTAAAGAGATTTCAGGACCACACAGTTGTATGAAAGGATGATCTTTGTCTCAATGAGTCATTTTTCAAAGCAAAACAATAGATTAATTACTCATTTTGTTATAAAGACATTTCCTCCTCTGCTTCCTCTTGCTAAATAGTTTTTCTTTCTTGAAAGTTACTCCCTACAATCTTGTCTATAACCAAGAGTTTCTGCATAAAATGTACCGTGACACCTCCCTGAGGTTTGGATTGTTGCCACTTTTCCCACACCTGATTTCTAAGAAGTATGAGTTATGTATGGGAATACATTCAGAGCCTGTTTTTTTTTCTCTTTCTACTCCAACACTGTTTTCTTTTTGTGTCCTCTGTCACTTTTCTTCACTCCCGTGAATCACTCCTGTGATTGATCTGTGCTTTAGTTCTTCACTCCCCCCAAGAGGGAGATAGAGGAGAACCAGCCCAGAACTCACTAATCTCAAAATAAGATGAAGCTGTTTCTCAGGAGAGGGAAAGCCTATCACGCTAATCATTTTACAGTTTAAACAATTAACAGGAGAAAATTGAAATGCTGCTCCTTACACAAGCCACTTCTGGTTCAGTTTAAAAAGCTACAGAAAGGAGTGGAACAAGAAAAGGACAAGATTTGTAATACTTAAAAAGTCCCTAAACATCTGCAAATAACAAAAATTCATTTGTAGTCAATTTAGTGAAAAAAAGAAGATTGCTCTCTATCCTTACCTCTCCTGACTGATTTTTTTTTTAGTTTTGCTTTTTGCTCGTGTCCTTGTCACTACTGGTAGCATGAGACGATACCTGCAGCCCACTCAGGTTACACAGGTAGTCCAGCTCCTCCAGGATGGCGCATCCGTACGTGGCGTTACAAGAAGGTTTGCTGTGCCTCCCTGCACAATCTTAAGAGTATGGATGAGATACCAGGAGGAGGCTGTAACACAAAGAGAGCTGGGCAGGGCTGTAGCAGGATTGGTATCTGCTCCTTTTTGCAAGGAGGAACAGGAGGAGCACTGCCAGGGCCCTACAAAATGATTTCCAGTTTCTGACCAACCTGTCAGACTCCATGAGCGTGGCATGATGTCCCAGTGTCCTTTAGAACCTATCTCCCTCCAACTTCCTACCATTATCTTCAGCCCCAATAATGCAGCAGCTAATGTTATTGGTCCGTTTGTGGAAAACGGAAGACAGACAACGGAGACACAGGCGACTGACAAAGCGGCATTATATGATGCCCCAGGATGGGAATGTATGGATGACCAACTAAAAGGAAGCTGCCACTGAAGCCTTTTTTTTTTTTTTCTTTTTTAGGAATTTGGGTATTTTGATACATGATTCCAGCAGGGCAGCACAGTGGTTAGCGCTGTCACCTCATAGCAAGAAGGTCATGGGTTTGAATCCACCGTCTGTGGGTTCTGTCCGAGTACTCTAAAGACACTCCAAAGACATGCATGTTATGTTAACTGGTGATTCTAAGTTGGCCGTAGGTGTGAATGTGAGTGAGACTGTTTGCATAAGGCTAGTGACCTATCCAGGGTGAACCCCACTTTCGCCCTATGACTGTGGCTAATATTAGATAAGTGCTTAATAAAATGAATTATGTTATTTGCAGACATTTTGCTCCACGGCTCCATCTTTTTCCCTTATGATGCTGACTGAGCAAGGAGCATAACATTATAGTTAAGACGTTCTTTTCAGAAAATATATGGTTTGCACTATTTTCTAATAATGCCCAAGAAAGGTTTGTATAGAGCATTATGTAGACTGAGAAAAACTGAGATAAGCTGAAAAAATTACTATAAAATCTTCAAGAGCTGTTCTCTCAGACTTGATAAAGCTCCTAGAGAGCCAGTGAAGGCTGAGTAGTACTAACCATAACCAGTTCATTGGCTTCGGATTAGTCCTTTAATTTAATGAGTAAAGTACAGCCGCGGTTCTCGAAAAGGATGAAAGCACACAGAACGATTCACACAACCACACACAGATTTAACTGAGAGCACACTCAGTATGCAAACAAGCTTTACAAGGAGGCAGAGACATAAATGCATCCTAACAGCGACGGGCCTCAGGCACAGCTTTTCTTCATGCTGTCTGGAGCTAATCCACCCCGTTTCTCCTCCTACTTTACCCTTTTCACCTCTCTCTAATTTACTCCGCTCTCTCTTTTCTCTTTTCTTTCCTCCTGGTAACTCCATACTTTAATATTTTATACTTTAATCATTTTCATTTTAATCTGATTCTTTTCAGGCACTCTTGCTTGGATAGAGATCTTAGTAACCTTGAGAGCTGCGGTTCATCTGATCATTCTTGTCAGTGATGAAACATTTATAAAATGTCAACAGAAGTGCACAGTATGGTTCAGTCACATGGTGCAGATTGGAAACACGAGCTATCATTGCTTTGAATTCACTGAAGAGGAAACTCACTGACTCTTAAAGCTCACTTTTCTGCTCTGTTTATGATTCGACGAGCTGCAGAGACTGTTTGTCAAGCATTTACTGTTTTTAAAGGAGGAAACTGGTGTAATTTTATCTTTTTTATTTTTAATCAACAGCAAAACCAATGATTAATGCTTCTTTTCAAATCATGTTCTCTATGTCTGTGTTTCTAGTTATTTAAAAACCCAACAATCTGTAGATTACTGAAGCCATACATCTTTAAAAAAACACCTCATAAATACATTGTATGGCTTTTTGAAATGACTAATTTCTGACAATAGATGGAAAATTCGTAATAGTAAATTTTATTACTACATTTTGAATTTGCTTTGGACTGTTTTGAGAGGCTGATGAATCCTCATTTAGTGTTTGTTTTGTGTGATTTGGGGCTGCTGGTGGATGTGGGACGGAAGTTTGGTGGAGTATTAGGGCTGTCCTTAATAGTCCACCAAATGGCAAAAAGGTTTTAGTTGACCAAGTTTTAAATGGCAAATTGGTGAAAGCAAAAACTCAGGACGAAACTTCCTCTAACATATCATTTAGTCCAGTGTGGGATCATTTAGAGAATTTAAAGGACAACCTCATAAAACTCACATACAAATTCTGCAGGTAAAAACTCACCAATCAGTAGTTAACCTCAAACCTGGTTTATCATTTCAAACCACAGACTGTGAGCAAAAGACACGACGTAGACACTGTGACACCGGTTGGTTTGCGAGGTCCCATCACAAAGCTTCAGGCTGAGCTTTTTCACTGTCGCTATCTTCATGATTTGAAACGAGGTGTGACGAGCGAGGGGTCCCGAAACCTACGATCACTGCACCCTCATATATTAGTGACTTGTCCTTTATCACAATAATGGGACCATAATTTGCAAAATGCGTTTCTTTTTTCACGCTTGAGACCTGGAAGCTACATTCATTTTTTATAAACTGTATGTTTCAGACATGTTTCAAATCACTCTAATATTAGATCAATCTGGAAACCTGTCAGTCATTGTGTAGTAATGCAGCTAAACAAAAGAACGCTAATAAAAAGCTAAACTGTCATAGCTCGTGAGTTTGGAGATTACTTTTTGTCAAATACAAATCCCTCTTTGGCCCCAGGTTTGCTCAAATGTGATTGGTCAGAACTCAGTCTACAAGCAGACTCCAAACAGAAACCAGAAAGCTTCCAGTACCAAAAATCATTTTTCATTGCCTACAGATTCTACACATTCACATGCAGACATCTCTTTATGGAGATTAACTTAAGATCGACATTCAGAAAAACCTCTTTTGCTCGTGTCGTTAATAACATTTGCTTTGTATGTGTGCTAAAATGCATATTCAAAGCGCTTTGTATTTTTCTGTAAGGGAGCACAGACAGTGATACTTATAACATTCAGTCTGTGACCCAGAACTCAAACTACTTTCAGATGGACTCCAGAAGTATATATTTCAATACTTACATTAATACTTACAAAAAGTTCACCAAGTCCTTGAAATAATGACTACTATTCAAGTAGAAAAACTTTGGTCAGAGGCAGGCCTATGAATAAAATGACTCACTGATGAGGCTGAAATAGATTTTGGACAGTAATGGAGCTCTATGGCAAAGAGAAATAAGATATATCACGGTCTGGATAACCACATAATACTTTTCAGTAGGATTATAGCATTGTTGGTTTTGTTTTTATAATGGAATTTGCAGATAAGAGGAAAATATACAATGTCCTCTGACTTGTTCTTTAAGTGGCGCTATATAATTCCCTTGTCTTGTCTTTACTGCAAGTAAGCTATTAAGCTTTTGTACAGCTTGCTCCCCTTTGCCACAGATCTCCATCCCAAAAATTATTATAAAGCCTGGAGAAAGCATAAAAGAACATCACAGACTGTCATTAGGGTACCTACTTCTGATGCTACTCTCAGTACTCTGTGACTGAATTTTAGATATTCTGCAGAGCTCTGTGGAAAGACATCACAGGGGATGGCTTTTTAGAGTTTGATGAGCTGAGAGAGAATGAATGCATGTTAAAAACAAATGTAGACAAAAATAATAATGAGATTTAAATGTCTGTGCTCAGATAGTAGACACATTTGGGCCTAGTCTGGACTACTTTTGGCACTTAAAGCTCAGTTATGGAACTCACAAATGTGTAATAGGTCTCAAGGTGACCAAAAGGAAAAGGCCTATTTTATCCAAGACACTTCATCAGCTCTGGAATACCGACTGAAATTTGACTGAATGTCTTCAAGACTCAAAAAGTAAATCCAATAAGTTGATATTTCTTTTTTTTTTACCCACCAAGTTTCCTTTGAACCTGTTACGTTTTTTAATCTTAGCGTCTCTTTCTGAGCGGTGGTCCACAGGGAAATATTTTTTATGCTGCCTCAATTACAGAAACTGCTTTCGAAAACGAGCTTGAGTTGCTTTATTTCCTCTCTCTCAACAGCACAGGGAGGTCAGCAGCTTGTGTGGCCCCATGAACTATTTCCCACAATTTAAGAGTCTCTATCGTTGGGTGTTTTGCGGATATATTGGCAAAGAAAGGAGAGGTGAGTCTGTTTACCCCCCAACATACACATACACCCACATATACGCTGCACTCTCTGTGATATCTTTATCAGCGTTTCTCCCCAGGATGGCCGTCTGTTCCGCCTGACAGCTGCCTCTGATTAGGTGTTGATGAAAAACACAGTTTCCCAGAGCGCACTGCAGCTCGGCTGTCCATCCACGCGGTTGGCCAGCCGGTGTGCGGCCAGCGTGACATTTGGAGTCTGCAGCTTTAATACGCCTGAGCTGCTGCGTCATGCTCAGTGGAGCCACGCAACGCCAGCCATATTGATACCCGCGCAGAAGGGCAGAAATCAATCCTCCCCTCTTTTGGTGAGTGTGTGTGTTTGTGAGTGTGTTTGTGTGTGTTGTGAGAGCAGCTAGTGATCCTTCTTCACTTCCTCTCTTCTTTCTTCTGCCAGCAGCAGGGCTCAAGAAAACCCGTGCTACCCCATTTTACACTTCATTAATCAGGCATCTGATAAATATAAACACACTCATCCATGTTGCACTCATTCACGCCGTGGTGGTAAATGTCAAATAAACTCTTGAGGTCAAGACAACTTTCAGTAAGTCAGATGCTATTTGCTACATTGCAGCTGCTGGTCTGACTTGCTGAATAAATTCTAACGACTTTGGTGACTTGTGACTTTTTCTTAAGCATCACCATCATCATCATCATGACCATGCAGCATTGCAGCATTCATTCCCGCGGTCAGCATGCTGATCGCCTGATCCCTGCTCGCCTGTGGCAGTCGTGTCATTGGCACCTTTCGCAAAATTTCTTTTTTCAGGCTCGGCTTTTTATAGCCAGGGGTGCCACTGGACAGTGCATAAACATTTTCACCTTACTCTTGTCTTTGTGGATAACTCTAGGAGTGCCTCTTGTATCGGACTACTGATCACACCATGTGGACATGGCAACTTGACCTTGCAAGACTACTCACATGAAATGAGCTACTATACTATTACTATATTTATTTGTATGTACGAAAAATCTTACATTTATACTTATTGTGTTTTCAATGCCTCTTGGTATAAATTATTACAGCGGTAAGCTTCACATACTCTCAGGCATATTTTGTGTGTTTAGGATCCTGGTAAAATATCTCACTGAGAACTTATTTTCTCAAAATGTAACTAAAAATTGCAACTCTGAAGGAGGTCACAATGTAGAGAATGCTTGAATCACATCAGTGCTGTTGTAGCGTAACATCTGAAAACGTCCTGCCGCTGCTGTTGTTAATTCGAAGGCCTGCTGCCGATGTTATTTCATATCTTTATATATTTGCACCCACTGATCATGAGCTTCAACGCATCGCTCGTATTGCTGTGTTAATGCAGCCACACAATGCTTCAGTTAAAG
>VVAS01057593.1:6234-16542 GCA_015103295.1 Ptychochromis oligacanthus
ACTAGAAGAGCAGCTATATCTCTTAAATGTTTAATTACAGAGTATTAGCTTACGATGTGTTGCAGTTTCCAGCACATCCATCAGCTCAAACTGATCTAAATTTATCCACATTAGTTACACAGCCTGAATATTAATGCCTGTTCTTGATTGCCCTTTATAAGCATGCTGTTGGCAGACACTGTGCTGTAATTAATGAGATTTGAGTAAGGTGAAATGATGTGTAATTCTAGTCAAAATATTAGATCACAGGCCAACTGTTCTCAGGAGTCAGACACTCATTTGCTCACTCCATCAGCTCCTATCATTCCTTATCCTCTCTTTGTATCCCTCTCTTTATTCCTATCATCCTCCCCTTCTTTCTTTCTGTCTCTCCTGTACCTCCCATCCATCTTGTGTCTCCCACCTTTTCTGCTTTTCTGAGCAGTGCAGTTTGCACAGCATGAGTCTAGCTATAAGCTAATTTGCACAGCCAATCAAATAGGAGTGAGCGTGTCTCAGATCTTGGGTTTCATTCCTGCTAGAATCCGGCTTTGATGCGCAGCAGTAGAGTTTTTAATATGTGACTGGCCGTCACTCTGTTTTCTCACCTGCTGCTGCTTTGATGTGCGATGCTCCGAAATTTCTTCTTCTTCTGTCAGTGGCCTTATTTTCCCTCCATTAGCAAGTCCCACATTCCCTCGGTGCATCTTTTCTCAAAGCTGTTCCGAATTTTTGTGTTTTTAGTAGTTGATCGATGTATGACAGATATAAACTTCAGCTTTTCTTCCTCTTGGCTCCCCCAGGATGCAGGAAGTCAACAGATTGGTTTTCTGTTGGGCAGCTGCGGCGTCACATTGGCACTGACCACTGACGCCTGTCAGAAAGGCCTGCCCAAAGCACAAACGGGGGAGGTTGCCACTTTCAAAGGTACAGCCCGATTTATTTTCATTGTGACTGTGCGTATAGTTTGATTTGGTTTGAACTGATTTCATGTCTGTGTCTCTGCAGGCTGGCCGCGGCTGCTGTGGTTTGTGACAGATGGAAAACATGTTGTGAAGCCTCCAAAAGACTGGCATCCTCCATTACGGGAAGCCAGTAATGACATTGCCTATATAGAAGTAAGTGACGTTTGATCAAAGAATGTGAAGTGATGTTAATATCATTTAGCTGATTGTTTGGTCTTTGTCTTTTTTTTTTTTAAATGAAACCGTGTAAATGTTCCTTTTTTCATGTTTCTTACATCCAGTATAAAACCAGCAAAGAAGGAAGCACCATGGGAATCACAGTGTCCCATTCAGCCATGCTTGCTCACTGTCATGCCCTCACTCAGGCCTGTGGCTACACTGAAGGTGAGGAGAACTTTTAATTTACTTCTCTTACTCAGACTTTTGTGCCCTTTTTATTTTCCATCATCTATTAACCTTTCTGACATAGAGAAAATCCAGTGGTAATGATAGGAAGTCTTCTTTGTTTAGGGAAACTATCACCTTCATGCTGCTCTCAGACTCTTTTAGGTGTTATTAGAGTCTCATTTGATAAATGCAGCTGCTCAGTTGGTTGTGTTTCATTGCATCATGCCTGGGTCAGGTCTGCTTAAAAAGAAAGAGAACATAAGGTACCTTTTTTTCTTCCAGTGTCCCACTTTTGTTCTGAATAACTCCAAACAGCACCAGCTGCCTCAAGAGACTCTCCGGATCTGTTTCTAAAACTTAATTTGGCTTACTCAAACCACTGCTACTACAGTCATAATTTACTCTTGATTACAGAAAATTCTGTTTCTAACTGCAGTCCTAACCTTGGCAAAATCTCCCTTTTATTTTTTGTAGGTGAGACGATAACCAACGTCCTGGACTTCAAGCGAGAAGCAGGATTATGGCACGGTGTTCTCACTGTAAGTAGTCTCCAAACGCCTGGTAGAGCTAATAGGTTGGTTATATAATTAGAAATGGAGGAGATCTAAGCCAAGTTTGCTGATAAAAACTGAAACTTATCTAACTGACTTCCCAATGAGGGCTTTATCAGTAAGCAAATGCATTCAAACTAATGAAGTCCTGATGGGTAAAAAGCCTGTCTTATCTAACCACTGAAGAGTTTAAAACCTGTAAAAATAAGCTGCTTCTACTGACAGACAGACAACCCAGCTTTGATTCACTGCTTTCAAACACGCCTTGGAATACAAAGACAGCTCATACATAATTTGTTGTTACATGCATAAACTTGCTTATTTAGTAACTGCTAAAATCATAACCCGCAGCATGTTTATAGTGACCTCATTTAGTTGTGATGCATTTCTGACATATTTTGGAGCTCATCTCATGCTTACTGCTCTCCTGGCAGAGCGTCATGAATCGGATGCATGTCATCAGCATTCCCTACTCCCTGATGAAAGTCAACCCTCTGTCTTGGATAATGAAGGTTCACACATATAAAGGTGAGGGTCCATCCACTTTTAATCACTATTTACTGATGATTGCTGGGTCTTAGTAAGGGATTTAGTCTTTTTGTTGCTATTTACTTTGTAAATTCAGGACAGAACATGCTTTTCAAAAGAAAGTACCGTAAGGAAAATATATTATTTCAAGCCTTTCATTGTTTTGTTGTCAGGAAGACCACATTTAATTCCAGAGAGTCTGCTTCTTGTTACTGTTGATTCTCAGTGCACATTTGACACAAGTGGATGGATTAAAGCAGTAGTTTGTTGTACCTATTGATTTCTACTTCAGTTATATTAGGCCAGTGGAGGTCGAGGACCGGAGGCCTGTGTGCCCTGAATAAAACTGGTCCGCTCTGATTTTTGAGCTCTGCTGAATCACCTGTTGGCAGCTGAGTCAGACTGTCAGATTTTGTGATCTGTCAAACTGCACCAGAAAGGTCATGACTGGGTGATTTCATTGTCAGTCCGCGTCTTTGTCTTTGTGTCCCCTGTGCAGCGCGGGTAGCAGTGGTGAAATCGAGGGACATGCACTGGTCTCTGCTGGCCCAGAGAGACCAGAGAGACATCAGCTTGAGCTCACTGCGAATGCTGATTGTAGCTGACGGAGCTAACCCATGTGAGTCCATCTGTAGAGACTCATTTAATAAAACTACACCCTGGAGTCATAAGAGATTACTATTGATTTGCTTTCTTTGTTTGGCTGATGCTATATGTGTGTGTGTGTGTGTGTTACCACAGGGTCGATATCCTCCTGCGATGCCTTCCTCAACGTGTTTCAGTCACGTGGGCTGCGACCTGAGGTGATCTGTCCATGTGCCAGCTCTTCAGAAGCCATGACTGTCGCCATCCGCAGGTGCGCTTCTGTTACTGCACCTGACAAGAACAAAAGCAACCTCTTTGCATTTCTGTGGTGCTGTTATATCACACTGCGCTTGCAACATCAGCTGGATCCTGCAGGGAGGAAGGGAGATTTGTTCTTCTTGATCACAGCGCAGACTGTAGAGTCTCACAGCTTTCTGGTTTTTGTCAAACTCAGTTATGGAGGAGGAATAGGATGCCAGAAAGATTAGGCGGAAAAAAAACATGCTTGAAGTGGAAAGGCTGGCAGTTTCTTAACTCTTGCAATCCAATTTTAAAATATATGCAAGAGTTAAGAAATTATTTAATGGAGTCTTCATCTCAAATTCACGCAGTCATCAAATTCCTCTAGAACCACATCATGTCTCCTTTTTAGGTGTTAGCTGCTGTCTTTGTAATCCACCAGTAGATGGCTCAGTTTGCTTGCCATAAAAGGTAAAGGGGAAATTTAAGTGACAGTTTTGCTTTCTGTCAACTGTGAGTGTCTTTAACTGTAAGTCTTTTTAAGTAATGAGTGTGACTGTGTTAATGTGTGTCCTACAGGCCTCCAGAAATGGGGGTCCCTCCTCCTGGGAAAGCGGTGTTGTCCATGGGTGGGCTGAGTCACGGTGTGATCCGTGTGGATACAGAGGAGAAACTCTCTGTTCTTACAGTGCAGGATGTGGGACAGGTCATGCCTGGAGGTACAGTATGCTGTGTAGCTTATTAATATTCTACTGGTGTTAATAAATAAAAATCCTGAAGCTACAGAAGGTTGAGAGAAAGGAGATTTCTAAAAAAAGTCTGCATGCTGATACTGAAATATTTAACCACAAGTATAACAGTGCTCCTAGCAAAATATCATTCACCTTAAAGGACTCTTGTAAAAGAACACTGAGAAGACACTACCAATAACACGCCACATTCAGTTTAAATGGAATTATGCTAGAATCAACTTTTACTTCTTGAACTTTTTGAACAGTTTCATAGAAGTTATGAAATGCATAATGCAAACAGGAATCTCTGAATCAATTTAAATATTGGCTGATGACTCGTTGTTCCTTGTGGTCATCCGTCTGTATCCATTTTGTATTTCCAGCTCTGATTTGTGTGGTGCGAGTGGAGGGGACACCTTATCTCTGTCAGACAGATGAGGTTGGAGAGATCTGCGTGAGCTCAGGCAGCACTGGTGTCGCTTACTACGGCCTCCCAGGCATGACCAAGAACATCTTTGAGGTTAGTGTTTCATTATTTCTGTAAGTGGTCAGGTGTGACAAAGGATTCAGCTTGTTTCTTCAAATGTTATATTCATGAGTGTGTAGTAACGCTAACAGTTAGATCCTTTTCATATGCACAGTGTAATAGCACCACATTTTAAAAATCTTCTCAGGGATAATGGATGAGTTTCATTAATTGTTAACCTTAAAACTGGTTGATGGAACTATGACTATTCAACTATTCAAAGTCATCTTTTTGGACTTGTATTAAGCAGAGGCAGTAATATTTTTTTGAATGTTTGGTTTTAATAGCATTGCTTCTTCTTGCAGACTATCCCTGTAACATCATCTGGGATCCCCGTCAGTGATCGACCTTTCACCAGAACTTCACTGCTGGGCTTTGTGGGACCAGTAGGTTCCTTCTTATTATTCTAGAGATTTCTTTTTATCCTTCCTGTACTTCGAAGTTTGTCTTACAGCTCTGTGATAGCTCCGTCTTACGCATGTACATTTTCAATTGACCTTTCAGATATGATGGTACTTTTATGATACTTTTGGCAGCAAATGCTTATGTTAAAAACAGGGCATTTCTACTTAACAGAACAGTCAGAGATTCATAATTTGTCAGGAATCATCTGTATGAAATGTGACATGTTTTATTGTCAGTTTTGCCCTCCCTGTCCTCTCTACTTCAGTTTGTGGTTTCCTACATTTCCCAGGAGGGCTTTGAGCAACTCCTAAAAGTTTGTAAATGTGATTGTTAGTGACAGCAGCTCAGTAAGAGATTCTTAGAGAAATGGTTAAAAGAAAATCTAAATTACAAATGTATTTTTAAGCAAATTAATTATCTAGAATATTACCTTGTCCAGTTAAAGAGTCCTTCAGCTGAAAACACAAAGACAAATCTCATTAAGTGTTGGAGGTATGTAGTTATATTTAGTTTAATGTGCCCACAGAAGTGAATAAAACTGTCTCTGAGGTGTCTGCTGCAAAGCCAACATAATGGGGATAAATGGCATTTAATTTTAGCCTAAAAGATTATTATTTTTTTTTATTCTTTCTAGAAATAATATCTAGTTTTTTAGGATATTTCACTAGCCTCACTGTAGGCACTTTTCATTCTTCAGTGGATTATTCAATAGTTTCAAAGAAAAGAAACTTATGTCTCTTTATTTAGAGGGACTACTCTTATGTTTATATACTTTTAAATCAGTGAAGCATGGAATGGCCAACCTGAGAAAACATCTGTTTAAATCTTGGAGATAACTTTACCAGTCTAATTATCAGTCGACAAATGGCTGAAAGCATAACTCTTTTCCCTTTTGAGGACAGCTCCAGGATAATTTGCAAGACCTCTCTAAACCTTCTGGGGCCTTCAAATTTCTTTGTACCAAGAGCTCATGTGTTAAACTGCATGTTGTGTGAATAACCACATGTACTTTGTGTTTCCTTCCAGGACAGTCTTGTGTTTGTTGTGGGGAAGATGGATGGACTGATGGTGGTCAGTGGGCGGAGACATAATGCTGATGACGTGGTTGCCACAGCACTGGCCGTGGAGCCCATGAAGTTTGTGTACAGGGGAAGGTAAAGGAGGAGGCAGCTTGAACAATATGAAAGTTTTTACTTCTTGCTGAGAAGACGGTCCATTTGTGACAGTGTTGTTTTGTGCTGTGTTGTCCAGGATTGCAGTGTTTTCTGTGTCTGTGCTGCACGATGAGAGGATCGTTGTAGTGGCAGAGCAGAGGCCAGACGCCTCGGAGGAAGACAGTTTCCAGTGGATGAGTCGTGTACTCCAGGTACTGACTGCTTTGTCCACTTCACATCTAGAAGAACTGCACTTTTGTATGTTTTATATACAAGGAGAATCTGGCATTTAAAATTTAAAAAAAGGTGTCCTGAACAGTTCTGACTGGACTATATGTAGCCAATCAGACCCCAAAATAACCAACAAGGGAATGTAGACACTTGAGGTGTTGATTGCTTTATAGCTGAAGTGCATGAAATAATTTTTTTTACATGTATTGAAAAGTTGTCATTATGGTTTGTTGTTGATGTTGGTTAAAAAATACTTATCTACTGCTGAAGTCCCACTCAGAGCTGAAAATAATTGATATTTTTGTTTTGATTTGTTTTATTTTCAAATTTATTGGTTCATAAAATGATTAATAAAACTAAAACTGTACCAAAAACACCACAAAGCACACACTGTTGTTGTAAAATTAAAACATATTCCTCATTGTTCCTTGTTCATTTTCATTTCTCCTCTTTCTGTGCGCAACCCTCCTGTGTGTTTTCAGGCCATAGACAGCATCCATCAGGTTGGGGTATACTGCCTGGCTCTGGTGCCTGCCAACACGCTTCCCAAAGCTCCCCTCGGTGGCATCCATATATCTGAGACCAAGCAGCGCTTCCTGGAGGGTGCCTTGCACCCCTGCAACGTCCTCATGTGCCCTCATACATGTGTCACCAACCTGCCCAAGCCAAGACAGAAACAGCCAGGTACACTACCAGATTCCTCAGACTCTGAGAACAAAAACAATCATTTGTATATGTTTACCTTATAATGAGTTTTGGTGCTGACTTTACTGACATGTATGATGATGCTGATGGTTTGGTTGTGCTGGACAGAGGTTGGTCCTGCCTCTATGATCGTGGGCAACTTGGTGGCAGGCAAGAGGATAGCACAAGCCTGCGGGAGAGACTTGGGACAGCTTGAGGACAATGACCAGGCACGTAAGGTAGATAGTCATCCTCATTTCACCCACGCCACACCTCTGCTCACACACTACAGACACAGGTAAGGATCCATACCTGAGGGAGGGAAACCTGAGCTTATATTCATGTGCTCCTGAGTTAGGAGGTTGTTCCTCCAAATTTGTTGTTTTCATGTGCTTTTAAGTCTGAAAGCAAAAACAACGTAGACATTACAAAGACAGCGTGCTTTATTTATATTGCTCTGAGTGCTGAAACAATTTGCTGATAGTTGTTTCCATTATGCAATTACATTACCTGACTTGTTATCAGTATTATTGCTAATAAATAACTTTTCTAACTAATCTAGGTCACTCTACATTGATTACATGTTACCAAAAACCAATATACAATACATGAATTTGCACCATTAATCAAACTTTGCTTAAAAACAACCAAATATTTACCTTCATCGACCATGTTTTTGTGTATGACATAAGCAACTTGGCCACTTGGGTACCAGAATTTTCTCTGACGTTCCGAGTTGTTTTTCCAACTTAAGCGGCCCTCATCTTTTCCAGTCAGAAACAATTTTTTTTCCCCATTATTCCAAAAACACAAGTGCACAATGAAGTACATGCAGCTGATGGAGGAGACTTCCTGCTCTCCTTTAATAGATGCCTGAATGAAAACACAGGCATTGTGTAGCTCAGATTGCTCTCCCATCATGCATTACACCTGTTCCTCTTCCTTTAACTGCACATGTGCTCCACCCCTTCATGTCTGTCACTCATTTGCAAAAAACATTTTGTGCATAATCATACGTTATTCAATAAAATGTCTTTAATGAGTTGTTATTGTGAATGAATTTGCTGTGTGTTTTAATTCTTTTGTAGTTAAACTTGTGTTTTCTTTCTCTCTTGTGTAGTTCCTCTACATACAGGATGTGCTACAGTGGAGAGCTCAGGCCACTCCAGACCACCCTCTCTTCCTTGTTCTCAATGCTAAGGTGCTACTTATATTAGGGTCTGACTTCAGAAGGATCAAATACGATAGATAGAAATCTCTCTAAATAGAATATGCTTTTTAATTGGCAGTAATGATATGGTATTAGAGTAAATTTCCTTGAAATTCTGTTTAAAATCTGTTTATACATTTAAAAAAAAATGTTGCATCTGTTTCATCTGTTACACTAATTCAGTTAATTAAGTGTTGAAAGATGCTTTGTCAAAGTGATGCAAAACTCCTTTCTTAAAAGAAAAAAAAAACAACAACTTCATAACATAACAGGGGATATTGAAGTGAAAGCTAGCTTGTTAGAAATCTACAGATTGATAAATCTTAAGGATGGTGAGTTAAATAAAGAGAGCAGTGTAGATAAATGTTACTTGTTACTCTTCAGGGCACAGTGGCCAGCTCAGCTTCCTGTCTGCAGCTACACAAGCGAGCAGAGCGGGTGGCAGCAGCACTGATGGGACGCCTGAACACTGGAGACCATGTAGCACTCGTCTATCCACCAGGTAAAAAAACATCTACTGCTACTATGCTAATTTTCCTTTAGGATGCACTGTAACGTCATCATTTAATCGTTTTTAACAGTATAAATAAACGTTTATATTGCAGGAATTGACCTGATTGCCACTTTCTACGGCTGCCTGTATGCTGGCTGTGTGCCGGTCACTGTCAGACCCCCGCACCCACAGAACCTGGCCACCACCCTGCCCACCGTCAAAATGATCGTTGAGGTAACACAAGAGTCTATTTGTTGAACCGCATTAAATGCTGATTTAATCTCTGTCAATGAATGTGTGAGTGTATGTGTTAAAAATATAACAAACTGAGTCAGGTTCAGAGGCATCTGTGCTCTGTGAGGGATGCGTTCCTATTTAACAACAGCAGACTCTACTATCTGTGTGGTAAAGGTCAGCAAGTCAGTGTGCATCCTGACAACCCAAGCAATAATGAAGCTGCTGAAATCCAAAGAGGCTGCTGCTGCTGTGGACATTAAGAGCTGGCCCCCTGTGCTGGACACTGGTAAATTATGTACATACACTCAAACAGACAAAGGTCCTAAAACAGATTTTTTTTTTTTTTAAATTTATGTTCCTGCAGTTAAAGTTCTCCTTGGCTCCCTCTCTCTTTGTTCTGCAGATGACCTCCCCAGGAAGAAGAGTCCCCAGATATACAAGCCCCCGACCCCAGAGATGTTAGCTTACCTGGACTTCAGTGTGTCCACAACAGGCATCCTTGCAGGGGTCAAAGTATGTTTACATAACTGTCATGTTCAGTAGATGCATGTGTATCTGTCATATTGGAATGTTACCAGCTTCTCTTTATTCCCATTAATGCAATGGTGATAAATAATCATCATTTGATTGTCTCCCTGGACCTTTTGTACTGTACACAAATAATAAAAATGAAAGTAGTCCTAATCTGAAAATACCAATTAGAAAAGATGTGTGTTTAGTCGAGATCTGAATCTTTTTAGTGAGGTAGGCAACCTGAACTGGTGTGGTAGGATGTTCCAAAGTTTCAGAGCTGCAACTGAAATAGCCTAGTTAAGTTCGAGTCAGGATCTTGGGACTACTGAGAGCTACTGGTCCAATGACATAAGCAAATGACCTGGGGTGTAAGAGTGCAACAAGTCATAGGTCTAGATAATCTGAGGCTAGCCTATTAAGGCACTTACATAAGATTTTATAATGTAAAATGCCAGAAAAGGTGACAAATGCTCATCTTTACGCATATATGTCAGGAGTCTAGCTGCACCTCTTAAACCCCTTTTTCCTGGATGTTAGTGCCCATTCTAACATGTAACTAACTGCAGTTATCTACCCGAGAGGTAATAAAAGCACAAGTGATCTTGTCAAAGTCATTTAAAGAAAGGAAGGATTTATCCTTGGTTAAAAATCCTATTTGGGATATTTGCAAGTCTAATTTAAAAGAAGAAGAAAAAAACACCAACCTTTTCTCCATTAGATTTACAATATGATGCCCAGACAAGTAGAAAGCAAAATGATCTTCAGCACATTCAAATCCACAGCTTCCAGTTGGAATTAAAACAGTAACAGAGTAAAGGTTTGAACAGAGAAGGTTCACAGCCATAAAGCAACCTTTCACATAGGGCTATGAAATAATGGATCCCTGAAT